>CABFOW010005370.1:8402-19162 GCA_902141385.1 Timema californicum | reverse complement strand
GGTTATATTGTTATTGACTCTAATCAAGTAACGTAAAACTCTGCTCTAATAAATCGTACCAAATAGTCACAATAGACTGGACTGCTGATGTCAAGTAGATCAAGGTTTGAATCCTGGTTGGGTGTATCTAGGGTGTTTACTATTCCTCTACGCTAATGCGGATACATCACTTGTGTGGATATGATCAAATGACCTTTCCAGGTTGCTGGAAGCCCTGTTTACATGCGTGTGTAACATGTTTTGTTTCAAGAAGTTTCTGTTAGACTGGCTGATGAAGTTGTGTAACGAGGTGTCTGACCGCAGTTTGTATAAACTGAAGGAACGTGACACTTGTTGTTGTGTTAATACTTGGAAACGAGCAGAGATGAATTAAAGAGGGTGCAACGCAGAAGCTTTTTGGCCACTTCACTGTTTTTGAATTGCTTCAAATCGGTTACGGGACATTGTTTTTGAAAGAAAATTGGTGTTCCAAAAAACAGGTTCATCTGTCCAGTTCGTCTTTAGTTTTGGTTTCTTGATAATCTCTGTGATGGACATTATTTCCTCCGTGGTCACGGGATCTCGACTCTGATAAGCGCGAGATTAGTATCAACAAATATCATAAAGTGACTCTTTAGAAGAATCAATAACCTCGCGCTCACTTGTAGAGGGGGGAGGAGTCCGATGGAGCGGACATCGCATCAATGTCACCCTCCCTCTCCGTGTCAGACGGAGTCAGTTTATTGTCTGAATTCGGATAAACTAATAAACCACATATTTATTCTCAATCTAAACTTATTTCATGGGATATTCTAGGCTTTTTACTTTCACTTCTCAAATTATCACTATTTTCTTTTAACCATGTTGAGAAAGTAACACGATTATAATTTAGTTTAGAAAGTACAAACAGGAAAGTTGTCGGCATAACATGAAAGTGCTAATAACTACATAGTATAGGTGACCTGGCGGTCTAGGGGGTAAGGTGTCAGACTTCTATGCTGGCGGCCGGGGTTCAATCCTCGGTCCCGGCACAGATTTATCTGATTACCAAACCCTTCCTTCACCTCTGACAAGACATCTTGTGAATGTGAGGAATGCCAGGCCTCCACCGTGGTTCGGATCCCACTTTAAACTGTAGGTCCTCCATTTCATCTCACAATCACCCTACCATTACACATTAGCGTAAGTGCGTATAACCCGAACGGGTAGTAAGACGCGGTGCTAATAATAACTACATAGTAGGACCGCATTCATAAAAATGTTGTGGCGTTTGTTTTGATCAGTTTTGTTATTTTTGTTGACTGTTCAAACAGGCACTGGACCTAAAGTTGTGGCTTGGTCCACTGTGTCATCCAAGTTAATGTGTTTTAGTGTTTTTATTGTTAGTTAAGTTGTCCCTGCTGTAACAAAGAAATGCAACTCGGTTGTTATGTTTGTTAAAGTCAGAGAATTTGGCGGAACGCAATAATGTCGATGGTAGAGCTTATTTTACTAAGTATCATCAACTGTGTACAGTCTGTGGCCGGGGGTCAGTTTAGTAAAATACGCGTCAGTGCAATAGACCTAAAATAGACTTATCTACTACAAATAAGGTTCAATAAAAAATGAAACATTTGAAAATATATAGAGATAAATAATAAAGCTTTATATTAATGAATACATATTTGAATAATACAAATTGTACAATTTTCTCATAACTTTCTAAAAAAGATTATTTATATATTTATTGTGCACCAGTTTATTCAGAGAGCTTATCAAAAGCTGGTTTATCACTTTAACTTAAAATGTTTTATTTTTCTAAAAAAGGTTTATAATACAGGGATGTAATGAAGAAATGGATCATTTTAATGTCCTACTTAGGGGAGTACAAACAAGTTCTTAGAGCGCAAATGTTTAACATTTAATTCTCATATATTTACTTTCAAAAACTTTTTTAAGTTAAGGTTTACAATTATAGAAATTTATTAAAAAAAAAAGAGGATGGGGAAAACATGTGCATCCATACAAAAAACTTTAATGGGGAATTAAAATCCACACGTCGGCGCGGCGAAATATTAAGCGCCAACGTGTTAAAAGCACCTACGCCAACATAACGCTACAGTGGTGTAAATGCGATAAAAAACAAAAACACCATTTTATTTCAAATGAGTGCTAATGAGTAGAGAGTCTCTGTAAATTCTGTCTTACAAGATTATTTTGCGATACAATAGTATTTTATTTTTCATTTATTATTAAATTTCAATTTCTACTAAAAGTAATAATTTCTCCACACACACTTATTTGAGTTATTTCCTAGGTTATAAACGTTGTTGCTAGCTGTCCAGGGAGACGGGCGCTGGGGCCGATTCCTCGGCCTGGCTGGGGGGAGTCGTGCTGCGGGACGCGGCCACTAGGGGCAGTTTTTTGGTGATGCTGTATTGTGGTTGAGCAGGTATAACGCTTTGAGACGACGTCTTGTGGCGCTCCAGACTAGCGACCGCGTTCGTATCCTGGACAGACGACTTAGGATCCTCCTGTACGTCAGAGACACTTGGTCAGTCCACACTTGAGGGGGCAACATCAAAATAAGTCAACACTTCTTTAGCATACGTTTGATTGATGAATTAACTAGGGGTTTGGGTTCTTTCATACGAGTTGAGTATTTCTAAACACATGTTCTTAAAAGATGAATGACACTCATTTTTATAAATAGTTAATAATTTTGAAAAAAAAAAGAAGAAAAAGTTAAATGGAAGTATCAGTTTTTAAATTATAAAACACAATTTTAAAATAAGAACACACAAATAAACATATAATAAAACAATAATTAAAATGGTTTCAACTCTCATGTCTTTAAGGACATTAGAATTACACTAACAATTATAAAACAAAGTTAATAAAATGAATAATTGCCTGATGGTTTGGGAATGTATGGCAAGGCAGTGTAGAGACACTGTCCAGTGATGTAAGGTAAGTGATAGTTAGGTTAGTCCTAAATAGGAACAAACTCTTCTCTTCACGTCTTCAAAACTTCCACAGCTGCACGTTAGTTTGAAGAAGTGGGAAATGTAAACGTTTATAAAGAAAATAGAGAGGTTTGTTTGTTTATATCTAGACCTGACCTAACATAACCTTTTAGGTGGCTTCTTTAACTATCACTTTGCATCACTGTACAGTGTTTCTACACTATCTCGATAAAAAGTTAATAAAGTCGGCGTTTTACTAAGCTAATATTTCCCCAAAATATGATTCAGTAACTTAAATTACCCTATTAGGAAATAATAATCATAAACAGTTATAAATTTGAAGTGTTTCATATTTTGTTTATTATTCCTTAGTGTGTTCCATTTCGTTCCTCTATGCGCAGTTGCACATGCTCTAGTTAGACATTATTTTACTAGAAATCGACTTGAATTCAATTTTTAATGCTTATAAAAAGTTGATGCTGATACTTTATAATTAAAAATAGTATGACTAAAATATGTATTGATTTTAAACAGGTTAACCAACATAATTCTATAACTAAATAGTAACTAAACTAGAGCTAGTTTTGTAGTTAAACATATTAATTAATACAAGTTTAAAAACATTTAATACAATATATTTTCGATATTACATTTTTAATATAACATAAATTATTATTTTAGGAAGGGACCAGGTAAAACTGGTAAAAAGAATGATTTAATTAATTATTTAGTAATCTTCTTAGCTATTTTTTATTTTCATTGCATTGTCATGGCAACACAAGAAAACAACTTCAATCGAGTATAATTCAAAATGGACGACAATATTTAATAAACGTGTCGGTCGAAAGTAGTTTTAAAGCTCTATTAAATTATTAATGTGAAAATTGATATTAATTTGCAACAATTTGTTAAGTAACCGAATTATTTATATGTGGAAATGCTGATATTATCTCAATTAAACAGACTATGCTTACTATTGTTTTTTAAAAATTGATTGATCAAGTAGAAGCAGACAAAACTTTCGAGCTCGAGCTTAATCTACGAGTTTGAGTTCGAAATACAAGTACTTGCAGAGCGCTAGAATTAACTAATTGCACCAATGGGGTCGGAATGAGGAAAGTGGAATTTCAGGGGAAATGTATCCGCAGTTGAATGGAGGGAGATTGAGAAAGAATTCAGGAAAAACAACACACTGTGATTAGAACCCAGACCCCCCTCCTCCAATTCAGGTTAACGCCAGAGTGACTTTATTACCTAAATGAATGTTAACTCACATTGTAACCAATAATGTGTTCTAATTGGTAGGGAAAGGAGAATTAAGTCACCTGGCAGAAACAATTCCATCTTCGGATCACTTTCTCAGCAACTCATTACTTTACATTTTCACAAATATTTCTTGTTCGTAAGAAATATAAAGAAAACTAAGGCTGTCAAACTCGATTCTCACTGGTATCGATAAAACTGGCAATTACACAAAACGACAACATTCAAAATATGTGATAGTCAATTATCTTTCATATTAGTTTAGTTGCCATTTCGCTTAAATTCCAGCCAATTGTAAATATAGCATAATGGCCGTAATATAGTACGACCTGACCTGACATTATGACAGTATCAAGAGGTAAAAACAACTTTTGACACATTTTTATTTAAAAGTAATAGTTAAGTGAGACGGTCAGAATGTATGACTCGATTCTAAACAAACAATTGATATATGATACGTAGACTAGGGATGGCAATTTCCCGTAATATATTTATATATCACATCGTGTATATCAGAAGCTACGATATCCAATCAAAATGGCTGCTCTTCTGTAATTATATTCCTTGTCGCTTCTAAATTTTGAATCTTTTATTTAATTTTTATTTAGACAAGTTTAATAAAAACAGAGCAATAATTGACGCAGTTAATAAAAATGGAGCAATAAAACTTTATATTTATTTTAATTCAATAGATTATTATCGATATATCGTTGCCAAAACTTGATCACTAATTTATGATTAGCTGAAGTGCATTGGATCAGTTATGTGTGGAATGGGGTCTTCTTTCCGCTATAAAATATGAATTTACTGTCTTAATTTTGAGTTCAATTGAATTCTTGGTTTTGAAGAATTTTAGTGTATTTGGTAAATATCTCTAAGATTGTGAGATTACAGTTTCAATCGATCGATCATGTGATGTAATGGCCGAGTCAAAGTTTCGCATTCATAGGGGAGAGAAGGAGGGTATCAGGCACGTTAGATATTATTCGCAATAATAACAGGACATTTATTGAAAAAGGAAATGTTCAAGAATCATAATCGAGAAAAACAGGTATCGTGACATCTCTGAAAAAAACAACAACTAAACATTGTAATAAGGATTGGTGGGCAAGTCCTGTGGGCCCCAAAGGTTCACAACAAAACAAATAACTATGTGATGTCCGGGGTACACCAGTCCCTTCTTCGGCGGAAGAGTAAAACACAAACTGGCCGCTGAATAAGGGACTGACTTACTCCATATAGAGCTTAAAAAGTGTATTTTTGTCTTTTTTATATGTACCTGAACATTTCTAAGTGTGCGGGTGACTGTCAAAGTCGTGGTGATGATGGATTAAGGAGAAAAGTTTATTTGTTACGATGGAGCCTAACCTAACCTGATTCTCCTTTCTCGGCCACTTACATTATATTGCATTATTTCACAGACAGTGTTTTAACAGTTTTCAAATAAAATGTGTAACGATACAACGTCACAGTATTAATATAAAAATGAGGCGGACCAATGACTGAATGATTTTATAATATCAGGAATTGATAAAAAATAAACTAATTAGTGTAGCCCACCCAGGCAAGAGGTAGAACGGGGAAAATGATGTGAGTGAAATATATTTGAGGTAATTACTAACCTGAAACCTCTGGTTCTGAACATCTTCCTCCTCCGCGCAGTGGTCCTCCACTACAGGATGCACGACGGTGCAGATGAAACTGTTCACCTCCGAGTATCGGATACGAATGGAGTCGATCACGTCCAACAGGTTCTTGGCGTCCATGGCCAAGATATGAGCCGCAGAGAGCATCCCCCTGGGAGAACAAGTCACAATCACATTAACACTCGTCTCGAACTGGCTTTTCATATCGCTAGGAAAATAATAATAACACTTAGCACCGCGTCTTACTACTCGTTCGGGTTATACGCTTTATGTACTAATTGCGCTAATGGATTAGGAACCGGGAAGGTTGAATTAGAGGAAGTGAACCCGCATTTGCATGGAGGGAGAGTGGAAAACCATTTAGGAAAAACCACCCCCAGTTCACCCGACCGAGATTCGAACCTCGATCTCCCCGTCCTCAGCAGTCGAGCTCAACACGACAAGCGCATTAGCCAACTACGCCACCGAGGCGGGTCTTAGGAAAACCTCTTTTCCCTTTTTGAGGTGTGTTTGTTTTATTATCCATAGAAGAAACAAAAACAATGAACACACGTTACACTGCCGCCACTGGACAATGTTGGTAGCTTGATTTCAGAAAGTAACGTGTTACTTACTTCCTATATTCCGCATCGAGAGTGGTGGGAGTGTATTTCTGGGCCAGTTTCATGGCGTTGACTAGTTCCCCCATGTCCTTGCTGAGCACCTTGTGGGCCATCTCAACCTGATACAACAAAACACACACATCAATGTCTCCTTGGAACTTCGTCATCAGAACACAATCCACGGAGAGCTCGGGACTGAGACGGCACGGACACGTAATGTGGGTGGGAAAGGATCCCGAAAACCGTATTGGACCGAATATGTAGGACCGTGCACATAGTATTACCCCGATATTTTAAAGGTTTCAAGCCGGGATCACGATCAACTTAACGTAAAGGATCTCCTCGTGTTTCTAAATAGAAGCGATCACGATCCAGTTAACTTAACGTAAGATATGTCCTCGGAAGTCTTTCACGTTAAGTGAATGTTACTTGATGGGTATCACGTGATCTAGCCAGCCAATCATCACGCGAGTGACGTCAACAGGGCTATTTAGTAATTCATTTGTTGGTTTTATGACCAAGGTTTACTCTTTTGCTTCAGTTCTAGTGATCGGAACTTTGATTAAAATAAACGGTAGTATAGTTTCATTATAGAACAAACTCAATTCAAATATTGTAAAGAAGTTAAAACCACAAAGTTTTCATTATATAAAATGGAATAACGATTTGCTTTCAAAAAAAGATCCTTGTTATTAAAATATAAAGCAACCAACATAAACATGATTGTAAAAGGATTAAAATCTGCTCAAATAAGTTTAACGATAAATATCTATATAATATTAGTAGAAAACAGTAAACATTCACAGATCATCACTTTAAAAATAGTACAAATCACAGATCATACTCTGGAATGGAGATGTTTGGCTCGAGTTGTTATATTAAGTTACGTGAATCGTGATCACACATCTGTTATCTTAAGTCAAGTTAACTTTAAATGAGTGTTACATTAAGTTGGAGTTAAATTGATCGTGATCCCGGCATTATACATGAAAAACAAAAGCTCTAAAACACATCATCATCAACTGTTTCCCGCCTGTGGGTGCTATTTAGTAAAATGCCTCCATCTTGCTCTGTTATCTGCCTGTCTAGTGATAATCTGATCAGTGGTCTCGTCGCGTGAATATCTCCCACGTCTGTTCAGTTGAAACCATTGGTTACCTCTCTATGAGTGGTGATGGGGAAGATTGGCACCAAGAAGTCGACACTCGAAAGAAGTGACCTGAGTTCTATTCCCACCCGACGAACCAACTCTAAATATTGATCTGCTTTACTCTGCTGCACACCTGCAAGCACACAGACAGACAGTTAGATATCAATTCCAACCTTCAGATTTACAATTCAAATCAACAGTTGATAAATGTCGTCTGATTGGAAATAAAAACTTAAAAAAATAACACAATTGTCATATTGGTGACCTGGCGGTCTAGAGGTAAGGTGTCAGGGGTCCGGGGTTCAATCCTCGGTCCCGGCACAGATTTATCTGATTACCAAACCCTTCCTTCACCTCTGACAAGACATCTTGTGAATGTGGGGAGTGCCAGGCCTCCACCGTGGTTCGGATCCCACGTTAAACTGTAGGTCCTCCATTTCATCTCACAATCACCCTACCATTACACATTAGCGTAAGTGCGTATAACCCGAACGGGTAGTAAGACGCGGTGCTAATAATAATAATAATAATAATTTATTTAAGAGTTTTTAGTTTAAAATTGGTTTACAAAAAAAAAATTAATGTTGGGTCAAATTCACTGTTTGATGAATCTGAATCTCCAATCCCCCTTTGAATCCCAAATTTCAAATCCAAACTATCACCTCGTTGTTAAACAATCCATTGTAAAATTAAAACAGATGTTAAATTGCTGGTCTGGGGTCAGGTCGTTTAAATGCACCGTATAATTATAATGGTTCTGAACCAACAATAAACAATATTGAAAAATAAAATTTTTTTTCTTGGTATTTGAGTCTTGAATTTGAAATTTTCTCGAACCCTTTAAGATCCCTGGTTCCATTCCTAAATAAAAGTAATAAAAGAAATGAATACTCGATTTTAATGTGTTTGTTAAGTTTTATAAAGTAGTCACTAAACTTTAGCTCGGCCTTGTTCGACTCATTGAGGTCACAATCGGTTACGCCCAAATGGTAGAGCGTTGTTTCCAGGTCTGGGATTAGCTAGAGTCTTACAAAAACACACCTTTCAATAAATGGATAGAAATGTAAATAAAATAAATTATTATATCTACAAAATTAATCTTAGAGGAAAACCTATTTTCCCTTTTTGAGCTGTGTTGTATCATCTATGAGAGAGAGTGCACAGTTTACAGCTTCCACTGCCGCCGATGGACAGAGATAATGGCCGCCTCTCAAAGAAAATTGACCGTTGCGCCTAATCCCTTGACGTTTAGGTTCAGTTCTGTATTTTTACACAGTCCTACCTAAATGTCCTATCATTCTATACCAAATTTTTTCTCCCCCGTTTCAGTTTTGGGGAAGTTGCGTTGTGCGTTTGACATTCCTTCCTGTTGAGTTATGAAACCCAGATAAAGGGATTAAGCAGTTACGATTGCAGTCCAGTAGCAGCAGTGTAAAGTGTGTTCTTTGCGACAAGCACAGATAAAGAAGCCATAGACATATACTAAACCTGAAACACCCCCAAATGACTGGTGTATACACCAAAAAGTCTCGAGTTAGAGATAAGAAAAGTTATGACGATAGGACTAGTGGAAGAAAATGACACATTATGACAGCTAACCTTGTGACAGTGACATGACGGCTTTGACGACGCTGGTTGTACATTCATACACCTTGTCGTTAGTGCGATCCAGGTCGGCAGTTGGGGTAGGCTCCATTTTCTAGCAAACATTACCAACACATTTAGTTACCCTCAATACACTTTTATTAGAACATAATAAACAGGTAACTAATTAAATACTTAAACAATAATTATAACTCAATAGGGAAAACCTCTTTTCACTTTGTGAGGTAATTGTATTATATTTGTAAGAAGGTACAGGAAAGGTGGATAGAAACATTCTTTCTTTACCATTTTCCTTTTTCTCCTCTTTAGTGTTTTTTTGTTTTCTCTTTTAGCAAGTTGCGTTGCGCGTTTCACTCCTCCCTGATGAGTTCCGATAGAATGAAACCTGGGTCGGGGGATTGGGCGGTGACGATCAATTTTCTTTAAGAGACATCCATTACCTCCTTGTCCATTGGCAGCAGTGTAAAGTGTGAACTGTGTTCTTCTTTTCATCGTAAAGGCCATATTGTGTGTGTCCCCCTTTTATATGTTTCTATCCACCTTTCCTGGACCTTCTTACAAATATAATTAAACAATAATTAATAACTAATCAAACTACAATAAGATATTTTTAATGAAACTTTATAAATCAAGCAGAAATTAAATATTAAACTAAATCACGTGTATGTGTTGAATTGTGACTATTATATTAATATTACATAAGTTCAAGGTTTCTTTGCTCGAAATAAAATGTAAATATGGCCACACGACTTCGACCAAAATGTTCAGACGAGATTGTTGACTACGACTTAATAAACCAAGAGTGCCGGTTTCTGTCGAAAGTTAGGTTACTAGAGAAAGTTTAGTTTAACATCTGGAATAAAATCATATCAAATTTGAATCTGGGATATGTTTGGATTTGAAATTTAGGAATCGAATTAAAAAATATTATGTATTAAAGAATAAAAATGTATTGTCAAATATGAATATAGGTTATGTATAACCTCAAAACATAATTACATCCATCACTGTTTCTAGCCTGGGTCAGTTTTTTATTCAAGCCGTATATTTTCCGCTGACGGCTTGCTAGGCCTGTCGTAGCTTCATGAATCTTAGAAACTATCTTAAGACTAGGACAGGCACAACATCCAGTCCCCAGCCATTAATTCATCATTGTGAAAGGGTAGCAATGATAAGTTATCGGCCATGCCAGGAGTCGAACCCGGCACCCTCAGCGCGGTAGTCAGACCATTGTCCTTACCTTGACGACAATAACACAATACTCCTGACGGGCCCGTGAAACCATTGTCCTTACCTTGACAACAATAACACGATACTCCCGACGGGTCTGTGAAACCATTGTCCTTACCTTGACGACAATAACACGATACTCCCGACGGGCACGTGAAACCATTGTCCTTACCTTGACGACAATAACACGATACTCCCGACGGGCACGTGAAACCATTGTCCTTACCTTGACGACAATAACACGATACTCCCGACGGGCACGTGAAACCATTGTCCTTACCTTGACGACAATAACACGATACTCCCGACGGGCACGTGAAACCATTGTCCTTACCTTGAC
>CABFOW010005369.1:29982-43443 GCA_902141385.1 Timema californicum | reverse complement strand
ATCTTGTTCAGGATCCTTGAGGAGCCTCACTGCTAGTGATGTGCTAGACTCTTCCTTCGTACTGAACTGGGAGATACTGGACGACTCAGTTAGATGCGGCCACGCCCTGGACATTTGCGCCACCAGTACCGTCTCAAACGACAGGTACTGCAGTCTCAACGCGACCGGCAACCAATGGCAGGTCACAGGTCTTCAGCCTTGCTCCCGTTATAATGTTGGAGCGACGCTCACCGTGGATAGTCAGGTCTTGCCGCCAAAGAACCTCAGCGTCTTCACGGCCAGTTATAGTAAGTTGCACCCGTTTAGGGTTGACGTTAAATATTATGTCTAGTTACTTTGAGAGTCCGATTTGTGGTTAATGATCGAGGGAACATCTCAATAATCCACATCTTTCTTCGCTCATGACGATTCGCTTAAGAAAAGTATTGATGCATACCGACATTGTCCGGGAATGCGGAAATACTCAACACTTGCGGAACCAGCAACACGCTATGCTCCAATACCGCAAAACTGAATACATACTGCGAGACAACATCCTATGGAAACTCCTCGACAAGGTTGCGACTGCTGTTTCATCTAAAGAAAGGATGTATTTAGGAAAACTAAAGACAGAAAGACTAAGACAAAACAGGAACACGTAAAGAAACAGAAGAAATGAAGAAGGCTTAAGGCTCCAACATGCAAGGAGATAAAGAATGAGACCATTGCAGATGAAGATTAAACTTCACTGACAAGAATTGGACGGATTGTAGACAAATGAAAATAAGACCGAACGTAACGCGGACTAAAGCTACATAAAGAAATAAACCTCTAGGTAAGCCTGGAAGATATTGCTGCCGAACAAGGGAAGGGACCCGGGTACCAGAAGCCGAGCTTCCGTAAAACTGCGCCGTAGCACCACCCTGCTGTTCTGGCAACAGAAACAGAGACTACAAGACATAAGTTAATTGGAAAAGGTATGAATGAAACAGCCTAAAGCACCAAATGAGATCTCGGAGGTTGGAGCCGTCCGGCATCCAGTCCAAGGGCGGCTATCAAGTAGACACCCGGTACGGCAAGCTCAAATTACCACCCGACTCATCCCGACAATAGCCTGCAAGGAAAAGGGTACAACACAATTGTAAATGCTCAATATTGCATTGGTTTTAAGTATTCGGTTATAGTAGCGAGTATAAGTAGTTTAGTATTAGGCGCTAAATCCTGTCATAGAATTAGAAATAAAAATGGAAAGGAGAATAGATGGTAGAAAACAAAAATAGTAGAATAATAGGATCCTGCCTACATTACAAGATGCTAGGTCCGAATAAACATGGGAAAGTAAAAAAAGGAGAGAAAGTGAAGTATATACCATCGTTGTTTGTAAATAATGGCACGATTATTTATTTAAAAAAATTTAAGTTATGTTTAACTGTGTGCCTGTAGTAATCATATGACTTTTTGGTCATATTTTGTAAGGAGTGCAAGCCACTGTGTTTCAAAGCCCTATTTTACTTTGTATTCAGATTATAGCCATGCAAATGAGAAGTAATATGGATATCTATTTGCTTATCTAACACATTATGATAATTGAGTTGAGAATATAAAACCATAAGATGTGTATTTGGCAACGTTCATTCTTGTAAATATTACGAATGCCATATTCCAGATAGTACCATGATCCAGTCAGCTCAAGTTGTCAGCGTGAGCACAAGTGAGATATCCATCTCTTGGATCCCAGTATACCCAAGATCACCTTGTGCCCTGGGGTACCGAGTGTGTTGGGGGGTAAAGGGTGCAGACATCTCTCTGCAAATCTGCAGGAGCAATCTGTCCACTGATGCAACCAGTTTTACAATCGCGCAACTCCAGAGTGACACCAACTATGACATTACTCTAGAGGCGTGGCTAGGAGGGAGTGTCTTTTCGGAACAATGGTCCTCAGATGCTCTAACCAACGGTAATAATTAGTACCTAAACATGATATGTTGTTATTATAATTATCCACCCAAACTAATTACTAAACATAACCAATCTCGCTTACAATAACGCTATTTTTTTATTGTTTACCTAACTAAATGCTTGCTGGATTAAATCTGATATCTCATATGAAACTATTTTAATTTTTTTTAATACAATGTTTTTAGTTTCAAACAAATCCCTTCCTTTAAATACTTATTTCAAAAACATGAGCAATCGTAGAGCATTTACTAATTTGAATACACTAACAAAATGAGGACTTTTACCCAAGAATTGTTACAGCCTTCTAGGTCCTAATAATAATCTACATAATTCTATACAGCCCAAATATGTGTATGTTTACAATATTTTTTCAGTTGGTAGTCCCGTGAGCAGTTTGCGAGTCAAGTCTGTCAACACTTATAGCTTCGAGGTCCACTGGACCTGCCTCACCTCACCAAGCTGCACCTTGGACTATGATGTCTNGGTCCACTGGACCTGCCTCACCTCACCAAGCTGCACCTTGGACTATGATGTCTGTTGGACCGATCTATCGAGCGGTAACAGCTCGGGGTGCACACCCACTGGTGAGATATCCGACTCGACGCCCTCGTTCATCATCCCTGGCCTCAACAGCTGCACCGATTATAACATCACAGTATCAGCCACGACCGTGGGAGGGACGTACTTTGAAGCTTCTGTACTGGCGAGGACTCCTCTTTCTGCAGGTAAGTTTATACCTGTTTGTACAACCTTATTGCACGAGTATAAACGTCATCGGTATTTGAGTGTCACTACTAGAATATTTTTCAAATCATCTTCGGGTCCGATTCAAGTTGTTGGGGATGGCATTTGCAAACCCCGTGATCCTCAGGGAAGGATCAACCCATCAAAAATTAGCCAGGTACAGTTAGTTTTCAAAAGTATCCATAAAATAATTTTGGCAAGGCTATCGCCGTTTTCTCTAGCTTGCACTAGAAAACAAAGAGTTCAGATCACAATATACACCGGAAATGAATCTTTTAAAACATTTGTTTTTTTAAATAGCTTGGGAATTTTAACAGGTTATAAAAAACAACAATTACCCCCGTGATTATCATTTCATAGTCTGGTTTGAAAAGCAAAAGATTGAAATTTCTTCAAAGGAGACGCAATTTCTTCAAATTTAGATAATTTTATAGGAAATGTACTACATGTCAAGTTTCATTTTAAGCAATCATCTTGAGCTCAATAATTTTATAAGAGATTAGGACTATTTTTATAAACGTTTTTATTTTAGAATTGGGTAACCTTGAGCAGTGCCAATCTTCTTTTATCAATAAATGCGTGTATATATTTTGTACTCATGCGTGTGTATGTATGCAAATATGTATGCGTGTGTGTTTGGGCTTTAATTAGTACGTTTTAACACCTAATTTATTTGACTACTTATTTTGAGGGGTGAGACTGATGAATTTTACTCGAAGGAAGTTCACCCCAATAAAATTAAAGAAAGGATGGAAAAACTACAGTGATGAATCACACAGACAAACCACCACCAATGTATACGGCTAGGACACGAACCTCGACTTTCCCGTCATCGGTTTCCTCGTGTAATGCGTGTCTAACGCCTTTAGACTGCACGACCACGAGTGTGTGTAGTAAATGCGTTGTATAAAAAAACTTTCACTTGGTCATTTACAAGACATAAATTATGTTACATACTCAGCTAAGAGAGTATAATATCTAAACTATGTGTGAAGAGAACTACAGTTCGTTGTGGTTATTTTGATGCTGGCTTTGTCCCAACACCAGTGTCGTGTCCTGTAGTGTTGCCAGGGTAAGCAGAGCTTGTAAAATCTGTACCTGTGACCATTTGACCAATCATACATGCGCTCTGCTTCACACACTTCACATGGAGATGTATTTCCGTTTATACATGACCAAATGAGCATTGAGCACTGAGTCGATTAGAACATATTCCATGAACAGTTTAAACACGCTGCTCTTACTCTGACAACGCCCCATGACACGCCACTGACCCACACCAACTTGACGTCCTGTCTACAGAATCTTTAAGAAGTCTGAGCGCAGCCAGCGTGACCAACACATCCTTCGTGGTGCAGTGGGAGATTCCGGAGAACTCCGTGAGATGCGGCCACAGTCTGGACATCTGCGCCTCCAACCTCTACACCAACCACAAGTACTGCACCAGCAATGCCACCGGTAGCAAGTGGGAGCGCGGGGGTCTGGAGGCCTGCTCACTCTACGACGTGACTGCGACGCTCTCCGTGGGTCATCATGTCCTGCCACCGGTGTACATCAGCGTCGCGACATCGAGGCCAAGTAGGTTGGGAAACCGTGAACCGCGTTCTTACTATCAGTTCGGGCTGTACGCAAATTTATACTATTGGATTGGGAGATGGAGTTGCCTATCTTGATTATGTTGACATTCATCCATGACGATCATATGTCCAGAAGATTGACCTGTGACTGTTCCAGATGACACCATGCTTGAGTTGCTGATCTTGATGGCTTGGGTATTCATCCAGAGCGATCATTTTTCTTGAAGGTTGACCTATGACTGTTCCAGATGACGCCATGCTGGAGTTGCTGACCTTGATGGCTTGGGTATTCATCCAGAGCAATCATTTCTCCCGAAGGTTGACCTATGACTGTTCCAGATGACGCCATGCTGGATTTGCTGATCTTGATGGCTTGGGTATTCATCCAGAGCGATCATTTGTCCTGAAGATTGACCTGTGACTGTTCCAGACAACACCATGCTTGAGTTGCTGATCTTGATGGCTAGGGTATTCATCCAGAGCGATCATTTGTCCTGAAGATTGGCCTGTGACTGTTCCAGATGACGCCATGCTGGAGTTGCTGACCTTGATGGCTAGGGTATTCATACAGAGCGATCGTTTGTCCTGAATATTGACCTGTGACTGTTCCAGACAACACCATGCTGGAGTTGCTGATCTTGATGAATTGGGTATTCATCCAGAGCGATCATTTGTCCTGAAGGTTGGCCTGTGACTGTTCCAGATGACGTCATGCTGGAGTTGCTGACCTTGATGGCTAGGGTATTCATCCAGAGCGATCGTTTGTCCTGAATATTGACCTGTGACTGTTCCAGATGACGCCATGCTGGAGTTTCTGACCTTGATGGCTAGGGTATTCATACAGAGCGATCATCTGTCCTGAAAGTTGACCTGTGAATGTTCCAGACAACACCATGCTGGAGTTGCTGATCTTGATGGCTAGGATATTCATCCAGAGCTATCATTTCTCCTGAAGGTTGACCTGTGATTGTTCCAGACAACACCATGCTGGAGTTGCTGATCTTGATGAATTGGGTATTCATACAGAGCGATCGTTTGTCCTGAAGATTGACCTGTGACTGTTCCAGACAACACCATGCTGGAGTTGCTGATATTGATGGTTAGGGTATTCATCCAGAGCTATCATTTCTCCTGAAGGTTGACCTGTGATTGTTCCAGATGACGCCATGCTTGAGTTGCTGATCTTGATGGCTTGGGTATTCATCCAGAGCGATCATTTGTCCTGAAGGTTGGCCTGTGACTGTTCCAGATGACACCATGCTGGAGTCCATGTCTGTTGCTGATATGACCAGGAACAACATTTCCGTCTCTTGGGTGCCAATGTACCCGGGGCTACCTTGCTCCCTGGGCTACCAGGTGTGTTGGGGGGTTGCGGGGGTGGATCCCACCATTCAGGCGTGCAGCAGCGACCTTCCCAGGGATGCCAGAAACTTTACGATCGCGGGACTTCGCAGGAGAACCAACTACACCGTGCAGGTCATGGCCAGGTTCGACGGGGACGTGATGTCACTTCCGGTGCAAGTAGTAGCGCTCACTGCAGGTACTACATTTATTTTCAATATAAATTATACTTTAGCACCGCATCTTATTAGCTATTCGGGTTATACTCATCTGCACTATTTACGCTAATGTATTAGGGATAAAGAAAAATTGAATTTTAGAGGTAGTGTATCCACAATTTTTGTTAAAGAAAAGTGTTGAATAATTTTGGAAAAAACTACCCTTAGTACACCCGGCCAGGATTCGAGCCTCGATCTCCCCGTCATCAGCAAGCCAGTCTAACATGAGAGTGACGCCTTAGGGTACGCGCACAGTGGACGCTGGTTAACGCTAGTAACGCTCTCACAGTATAAGCTGTAAGCTTGTTAGTTGAAGTATAGGTTTCATATAAAGATGCGCTCTAGTGAGGATGAATTATTGTTTATGGATAGCGTTGTTCTCAAAGCTTTGGCTATTAAAAAATAGGGTATTCACGACATAAATAAAGGTATGCGAAGCACCACCATCTTTTTACAAAACTTAAAGAAGACAGTGATAGTTTTTTTTATTAATACCTACTTAGGAATAACGAAATTAATAAGTCAATGTCAATTACTTTACTTTCCACCATATTAAATTCAAACGCTTTTAGATTTAGTTTATGAAATACCATATTTAAAAACAAAGAACTTAATAATTTAAAAAAATCGATTTCTTACGATCAACACAGAACACGACATACGTCAAAAAGCCAGCCAGCAATGCCTGTGAGCAGGAATACCCAAAACATTCCTGATAGCGGATGAGCGCAGAACTTACCTGCGCGCAGAGACAAGCTCAAGCATTTACTATGCGACGTGTAGCTTAACACAACAACGTATTCCCACTTGTTGGCGCTTGCAACCAGCGTTTACTGTGCGTGCACCCTTTCCCACGAGCGTATTTGACGATACCTTGTTTTAAACGGTTGTGTTTCCACGAGCGTGTGCGGTTGAATTAGCAGCGCTGCTGCCGCGCACGATCGCCCGTCCTCGTGACAAGCCGCGGCGTTTCCTAGCAGCGCTGCCAGTGTAGATACGTTAAACTAAATGGAACTGTTTCCACGGGCGGCAGAAATACGCGCGACTCTTTCAAAACAGAACCACGTGTTGTTGTGGCAGGCTAACAATTACAGTATTATTTATTACTATAAAACCATCCCCAACAATCCTTCGAGAGCTTGGATGTGGAAACCTATTATTAGTGAGATAGAGATGTTACCAGCCGTTTGGGATTCAAAGTTATCTGAACACAACAATGAGCAAGAAAAAAAACCAGATCACGGGAATCATTGTGCAGAAAGTTTATTCCAAATTCAAGTATTACGTAAAAACCTTAAGGGGAGGGGAGGTCCGAACAATGCTTACGTAATACAGAGAGAGAGAAAGGAAATAATGGGGGAGCATGAATCGCGAATAAATTAAAAATATATTATAGTGCTATAGATTTCTAAATTTTACAAGTTCAATACACTAAATTTAGATTTAATTTACAACAATGTTCATTGCGAGTTATTGTGAATTATTTCGCACCATTAATGTATAAGTATCGTTAATAGCCACCAGCAATTTATATAATGCATAAAAAAATTATATTAATTCCTGTTGAAGGAAGGAGAAAGGTGGAAAAGAGGGGTGGGCGGCGGCTCCAAAATGGCTAAAAATATTATTTTATTACTGAAATCTTAGAATAAAACATGGGCAACGTGACGACAGCAGCGCTGCTAAATACGCTTGAAAATAGGCTCTTAGACCGTCCTGCCACTGAAGTGGGGGATAGATAGACTGTTGTTTGTTACCTTTCAGGGTAAAGGAAGTGAAAATAGTGAAAATATGTCTATTTCGGTCTCTCTTACACCCCTGTATATTTAACAAGTGCTGTGTCGTTGTGTGTTGCCAGAGTAAGCAGAGAATAGTTAAATTAAACCTGTGATATGTTATCACCCACTCGGCCCTCAGTTAACAGACCATGCATACAGGCTCTGCACTACATGCCTCAATGGGGGTCTACTTCCATTTAAACCCAGACAAGGAGCTCTATTCTGTGATTAGAACAATTCACAGTAATTACAGATCTGATTGGGTGACCTGACGGTCTAGGGGGTAAGGTGTCAGACATCTGTGCTGGGGGTCCGGGGTTCAATCCTCGGTCCCGGCACAGATTTATCTGATTATCAAACCCTTCCTTCACCTCTGACAAGACGTCTTGTGAATGGGAGGAATGCCAGGCCTCCACCGTGGTTCGGATCCCACGTTAAACAGTAGGTCCTCCCTTTTCATCTCAAAATCACCCTACCATTACACATTAGCGTAAGTGCGTATAACCCGAACGGGTAGTAAGACGCGGTGCTAATAATAATAATAATAATAATAATAATAATAATAATAATAATAATAATACAGCTCTGATTACACTGGTAACACTCCACGACACGACACTGCATGAAACCTTTTCATAATTATAATGATTACTAAATTTGAGCGGGTACAAATTTTACATTACCTTATCCTTTTCTCAAATGATGAAATCGTGGGAGTTATTATTATTATTATTATTATTATTAGTAGTAGTAGAAGTAGTAGTAGAAGTAGTAGTAGTAGTAGTAGTAGTAGTAGTAGTAGTAGTAGTAGTAGTAGTAGTAGTAGTAGTAGTACTAACCTCATATATTAAATATATTTAACTACCCGTGCCGGTGGGCACGCAGGCAAAGGCGTCAAAGAGGTCAGGGTTCAAATCTCAGTTGGGTATGTATATATGTAGGTAGGAAGGTGAGTTTTCTCCTGAAATGTTAATTTAATTAACCACTATAATTTCCATGAAAATGCGGCTGCACCTCCTCTAAATTCTACCTATCGTGAAAGTCCATATGGAGGATTTTCAAAGTTTCGTCAGTGCCGTTGAACAAGGAACTATAGGAATTGAGGAGGTCTGTGAGATCCAGTGGTTTACTTCAATTTACTAAACTAGGCCATGTATGTCCCTTATACTGGTTTAGTTAAATATTTCCTTTAGTCACTCATTATTTATTGCCTTTCATCTTGTTCATTTAGTTAAAATATTTATTGATTTCACTTATGTGTACTTAATTTAGGTCTTAATGTTTTGCATCGGTTCTTTATTTACTTAGTCTTACTTATAAAATATCTCACTTGAAGTTTCTCAATTCAATGTTTGGATTAATCGAACTATCTTTAGAAGAAAGATAAGATAATGATCGTTTGGTTTTTAGGTGCTGATCGTGCTGCATTGTTCTTCTTTGGTCCGCTGCTGTTATTCGTTTACTTGGTTATTTAACTAAATATTACTCAATACTACCACCTTACATATGATAAAATCCTGATATTTA
Source organism: Timema californicum (assembly GCA_902141385.1). Lineage (NCBI taxonomy): Eukaryota > Metazoa > Arthropoda > Insecta > Phasmatodea > Timematidae > Timema > Timema californicum. Next base: position 34,320 of record CABFOW010005369.1, on the reverse strand, counting down.
TACCTTAAATAATAATGTTTTTTGACTATAATAATTACAAGTTTTTAAAAAAAAAATGTTATTGCTTTTAAATCTTTAAAATAATATCATTCCAACTTATTAAATATTTTAAATAATAATGTTTAAAACCGATTAGGTTTCTAAAATTTAAAAAAAATACTATTTTAACTCATTAGGTTGTTTAAACAATACTGCTTTAGCTCGTTAAAGAAAATTAAATAATACTTTTTAAACTCAATAAGCTCTTAAAAATAATAAGTTGTTTAACTTAAAAAGTTTTTTTAAAACGTAATAAGTTTTTTTAAATAAGATTGTTAAGCATTATTATGGGTTTTTTTTTAAAATAATGTTGCTAAAAGTTGTCTACTACTATTTTTGTTGCATTGCCAACTGTATAAAAATAAAGTAAGAATTAATTAATTGTGCATTTATGTTAAACTGAGAATAAGTAGTTTTCTAATAGCTACAACAAAATATTCTGTTATGATCTGATCAAGTGGTGGATAGGTAGATAGATAGATAGATAGATAGATAGATAGATAGATAGATAGATAGATAGATAGATGGATGGATATATATATTATTTGCAACTAATGAACTATCTTGTGCAGTCAATCAGTTCTGATGGCGGATAAACTCATACGAAACATGCGGTCATTTATTATTCGTGGATAAAAAAAAATTAATATATTGTATCATTTAAATTGAAAAATCCATCAAAGACCCTGCCTTCAAATATGAGTGAAGAATGAACCATGACACCAAAATGACTTCTGGATAGCTCAGTGGTTAGAAAGAACATTGACGTATTATGTCAAAAGCCCCGTGTTCGATTCCCATATCCAGGTGTATTTTATCAATTTAAAGACTATGGTATTTACATGCGGCTATAGGTCTAACCGTAAATAGCAATTAATATAATAGATTGGCTATCTAATCCGTTAATATTGTAGGCTAGGTATAATTATTTATAATTTTTATACAACTAATCTATAGGTATGTTTATTTTATGTAGTGTGTTGAAGATAATAAAATGAATTTGTTTATTAATTAATGATATATTTTTAATAGGTTTGCCTTACTTTTATTGTGTGTGGTGTATGTGGTTTGCTTTTATATATCAGTCTTACTACCCATCCTGGATAGCTACATATTTACACTAATGGAGTTGGGATTATGAAGGTAAAAGTTATATGAAATGAACCCGCATTTGGTGTGGAGGTTAATTGGGCAAGCATGGAAGGGGTAGAAGGGGTGCGGGTGAAACGCTAACTAAACCCAGCCGAGATTCCAACCCCAACCTCCACGTTTCACTGGCAAACCAGACTTGATGAGACTGACGCCTTTATCCGATATCCCACCAACAATTAAACATTTTGTTAGAGTTGTTCCCTTTTTCCATCACACTATTAAAGAATTAGATTTCTAAGAATTTTACTCAAACCTATTTATCTATTCTTGAAAGTCAGTAAATAGGTTTTTGGTTCGACATCTTGGCGTCACTTAGGTTAGTTTTTTTTTTTTTACTGGATTGTTGGTGACAAGGAGATCAAGGTTCGAATCCTGGTTGGCTGCAACGAGAATTACTTCCCCCTAAATGGTTTCCTCACCCTTTTCCCTCCACGCAAGTTTGACTACATTTTCTCTCAAAATCTACCTGTCTCATCCTTATTCCATGAGTGTAATTAATAATGTATGGATGTATCCCGAGTGAATACTAACACGTGGTTAAATAATCAAATAATAAATAAATATATGATTCCCGTTCACTAAAACAAAACCAAGTTCGTATCCCTACGTATTTTAACGCCCTAACAGTGTATCTTTATACCCCATTTTATTATCCGGCACCTTAATAAGTTCACTATTAATTTGAATGTTTACGTGTCCATATTCTTTAACGACCAATCTAGGATAGAAACTTATGTAAATACCAAAAATGAATGTAATCCATATATAAGAAAATGTATTTTATAAATATTATCTACGTTTGTAATACCTCTTTTAGTCTTCTCCGTTCCTAGTACGAGCAACGTTGTTTCAGTCCGGGCAAAGCGGAAAGCGCTGTCTGCCCCAGGGCGTCGACCACTTGTTGAAAGTTATACCTCCTTCCGTGTCATAGTGCCTTGGTACACAGCGACTCTTTTGCTCACTTGCCTTCCTTCTACTTCTACCAACCAAACCAACCGCGCACGCAACCAGCCAGAGAGGATTTATTTATTGGTGTGTTTATAATATTTCGTTTTGTTGGTGTGGCCATAATTTTTGGACAATGAGGAATTTTGATATGTTAAGAGAACGCGTGTGTGTATCCGAAGAAGTTGAAGAGAAGAATGAATACCGGTAATAATGTTACAAGTGAGGTTAGTAAGATTATTTTTAAGCCAAGTTCATTCAAGTATCGAAGGACTAGATAGAAAAATAGTCGATAATATTGAAATATGTTATTCAAAAGTATGAGTTTAATATTATTGTATTAACCCTATTTTGTAATGTACCCATGTCGAACCTATTTTGTGTCAGTCAGAAGGGCAGGGGTTCACTGAGATCCAACGAAACATTTTTAAAAGTTCCTCCAAACAATAAAGGATATAACTCAAACTGTCGGTACTAATGTACTTACTGTTTTTTTCCAAAGGTCTGAGGACTGAATGTTGGGTTTGGTAATCAGATAAATCTGTGCCGGGACCGAGGATTGAACCCCGGCCGCCAGCACAGAAGTCTTGACACCTTACCCCAAGACCGCCAGGTCACCTTTAGTCTAATTAACCAAACACGTGGAAATTATTCCCCTTTCGGGAAAAATCCCCCGGTACCAGCTGGGAATCAAACCCATGGCTTCTAGGTCAGCAGCAGCAACCAGGAACTCTTATCTTTCATTTTAACAAGGGGTTCTTTCCGTAAAGTCACCCACCACTTCATCGTCGTCGGGTTCCGTCCGTCATTTGTATGTAACAGCGATATTGAAACAACTCAAAATTCCAGAACCCTCCAAAAGATTGTTTGTCCCTTCCAGCTCTAGAAAGAGAGAGAGAGAGTAAGTTAAGTAAGTAGTGTAAAGATAATCCAGCAGTCGCGCCGATGCGAGCAGTAGCCTCGCGGCTACCAGGAGCGTAGACATCAACAAGAGGTGTGCGCAGAAATCGTAGCTGACTATTCCTAGATCATTTAGCCGAGTTTAATTAAATACTGCTAGTATTCTGTGAACAATAGCATTTTTTGAATGGAGGGAGTGAAGTCTGAGTACCTCATGCTAAGAGTTATATCATTTTCATATCATTACTACGTAATTACGATTTAACCTTGTATTTGAAGTTGATCGGTGATTAAATTAGACAGGAAATCAATGAATACTGTAATCTATAGTAAATTGTATGAGAAAAATCATTGTTCACCTGGTTTAAGAAGTCAATCTTTATTTAATACGCCCTATGGCCTCGTTCGATTGCTTGGAATTTATAATATAAATCACTTGAGATTATATATTAAACAAAATATAATTTTAGCAGCGCCCATATTGAAACCAATAACCAACCACCTTGAAGAACCACAAGCATACGTTGTTAGGCATAGTTTCAAAGAACATCCCTGTAAAATTTCGTTAAAATTGGTCACCACATTTGACAGTAACTAACATCCAAACAAACAGGCAAAATGCCAAATAGTCGCGTTAAAACAGGACCTCGCTACGCTCCGTCAATTAAAATTACTTGCTACTGAATATGGTAAATTTAATTTTCATCTACTATAATGTATCAGGTGACCAGGCGGTCTAGGGGTAAGGTGTCAGACTTCTGTGCTGGGGTCCGGGGTTCAATCCTCGGTCCCGGCACAGATTTATCTGATTACCAAACCCTTCCTTCACCTCTGACAAGACATCTTGTGAATGTGAGGAATGCCAGGCCTCCACCGTGGTTCGGATCCCACGTTAAACTGTAGGTCCTCCATTTCATCTCACAATCACCCTACCATTACACATCAGCGTAAGTGTGTATAACCCTAACGGGTAGTAAGACGCGGTGCTAATAATAATATAATGTATCATCCATGAAGTTAATTCTTTCGGGTTGAACATCTCAAAATATCTCATCAATAGTTCCTTTTCTTCCTCTTCTGTCTTCAACGTTCTTCCTTCTTCATCCATTATTCTAACTTCTTGTCTTTTCTGTCTCCTGCCGTTTCTTACTTGGTTATCTAACACCTTACTATGTAAGAGACCTGTTATGGAGAGTTGTTCTATAGGTGTGTAAGAGACCTGCTATGGAGAGTTGTTCTATAGGTGTGTAAGATATCTGCTATGGAGAGTTGTTCTATAGGTGTGTAAGAGACCTGCTATGG
>CABFOW010005369.1:12711-25749 GCA_902141385.1 Timema californicum | reverse complement strand
GCCCCCCGTCCCATGGTGCCCGTGACCTACTATGGTGTGAGAATTATATAGCCCCCCCTCCCATGGTGCCCGTGACCTACTGTGGTGTGAGAATTATATAGCCCCCCCTCCCATGGTACCCGTATCTCTGAAACTTAATTCTAAACCAAATAAAAAATATTTTCTTCAAAAATTTGTTAAAAATAGCTTGATTAAAAAGCTAATAAAAAATTTAAAAATCTGGCCTTGAGGTGCACTTGGACCCCCTTTTCTCCCCCTATGTTAAAAACTTCAGATCTCTGCGGGCCGTAGATTTGGCTGGGCATCCCACACAAACAAACACTTTATTTTTTTACTATCATAGGAGGGCTCGATATAGGTTCATTCATAATTTTTTGTTTAAAATTTTTGTTAAACATTAAACTCAAAATATAAACTTTTAAAATCTTCAGAAACATGCTGATAATTTTCGTCTACATTTTGTTGAAAACAATATTAAAACAACAGCCCTCTTAAGATCAGGCTGACTGCGGTGTTAAAACTTAAGACCCAATGGTTCGATCTGAATTGATAACCAAAATAAGTTTTGGGGCTACCTTCGCCTGCATATTCTTTTGAATGCGGTAAATAGCCTTTGACATGGGTTTGTAGCTTTCTAAATGGCACGTGACAGTATTGCATACACACAAGCCCCATTTTACCTTAACTCCTTATTTTATTTATTTTTTAGCTCTGCATCTGATTACCTGTTCGGGTTAAACGTTCATGTACTAATCACGCTAGTGGTTTTAGGGAATAGGAAGGTTATATTTAGATAAAGTAGACCCGCATATGCGTTGAGGGAAAGTGGAAAACTATTTTTGAAAAACCACCCTCAGTACACCCGACTGGGTGACCTGGCGGTCTAGGGGTAAGGTGTCAGACTTCTATGCTGGTGGCCGGGGTTCAATCCTCGGTCCCGGCAAAGATTTATCTGATTACCAAACCCTTCGTTCACCTCTGACAAGACATCTTTTGAATGTGGGGATTGCCAGGCCTCCACCGTGGTTCGGATTCCACGTTAAACTGTAGGTCCTTCATTTCATCTCACAATCACCCTACCATTACACATTAGCATAAGTGCGTATAACCCGAACGGGTAGTAAGACGCGGTGCTAATACTACTACTACACCCGACTGAGATTCGAACCTCAATCTCCCCGTCATCAGCAGTCTAGTCTACTGCGAGAGTAGCGCGTTAGACCACACGGCCACAGAAACTGGTTGACTCTCGAGACTAAACTATAAATACAGACCTTAAGACTCTTAGAGGCTTAGAAGGACCTTAGTAAGAGTAAAAAGAAGTCAAAAATAGAACTTAGAAATACTGGTAGTAGACATGAGATGGTTGGTTACTGGGTGCAGGGAGGGCGAATTTCCGAGCCCGTTTGTGACCCACGGGAGCAATTTTATACAGCCCTGACGTCTATTTTTAAACGCCATCTTCCTGGTTCTTCTCTTTAGTTAGATGATAGCCGCCAAACTGGAGCACAGCAGAACCCTTAACAAGATAATTGCTTTATTATACATTCACTGTTTCCAGACCTTAACAAGAACAACTGAATCTGACTGCGTTATTTATTATATAAAGAGGTATAGTGAGTGGTTCCCGCTTACTGAGCCGACATTGTGGAGTTCTGACACTCCCTCTCGCCAACATGTTCTCCTGCTCCTATTATATAATAAAATGCCACCAACTCACTCATTAACTACCTTACGCATATGTACAGTACTAATGTGTTGGGGAGGAAGGTCGGATTTAGAGGAGGTGTACCCGCATTCACGTTTAGGGGAAGTGGAAAACTATACAGAAATGAAACCGTCTCACAAGGATTCGAACACAAGAGCTCCCGTTATCTGCAGTCCGTTCTATTGCGAAAGTGACGCTTTACAACATTCGACTATCGAAGGTTTTGTTTTTTCCTGTTCTGATTACTGATATAATCCGGGGTTCACATCCAGTCGAGGGCCTCAAATCGCGCATTTTTAAGCTGGGTTTGATATATAGGTTTGATTAAATTTTCCGCACTCTACAGATAAAAGGATCGAGCTTTATTTATTTTTTTGTTTAGTACATTATTATTATTATGATTATTATTATTATTATTATTATTATTATTATTATTATTATTAGCACCGCGTCTTACTACCCGTTCGGGTTATAAGCACTTACGCTAATGTGTAATGGTAGGGTGATTGTGAGATGAAATGGAGGACCTACAGTTTAACGTGGAATCCGAACCACGGTGGAGGCCTGGCATTCCCCACATTCACAAGATGTCTTGTCAGAGGTGAACGAAGGGTTTGGTAATCAGATAAATCTTTGCCGGGACCGAGGATTGAACCCCGGCCGCCAGCACACAATTCTGACACCTTACCCCTAGACCGCCAGGTCTTTTACTATTCGTTGGGGTTATACGCATATGTACTAATTACGATAGTGTTTTTAGGTAATAGGAAGGTTATATTAATAGGAAGTGTACCCACATTTGCGTGCAGGAAGAGTGGGGGAAAAAACTTAGTAAAAACCACCCTCAATACACCCGACCACGATCCGAACTCAGATCAACCATCGAAAGGGGTAGGCTTATTATTGTCAATTAATTAACTGTGGTCAACATCAGCGCAAAAAAAAAGACCTGCCTGTATTTTCTAAGAGTTCCTTTCTTCCAGGATTCAAGTATTACCTCAAGTGGGGTAGGTCACACTGCTCAACTCGATAATTGTCTTGGCATCAGAACCAAGGTCAAGAAGGCCGGCCTGCTAAACGGACTGTGATCTTAGTCGGCGAGGGAGGGAGGAGGGGGACTCGTCAGCAGAGTCCTGAAGGAGACTCACACAGACCTCGAGTGATGGATCTTTGACGGCGACGAGAAGAAAAGGTGCCGCACCTTCAGAAGCTGCTGTCACTGGTTATATTTTGGTGAGGAGCATTAAAAGTCAGCATAAATCTATCTATCTATAATAATATAAGGAAGTGTTTGTTTGTTTGTGTGGGATGCCCAGCCAAATCTACGGCACGCAGAGATCTGACATTTTTAACATAGATGGACGTAAGGGGGTCCGAATGCATATCGAGGCAGAATTTTTAAATTTTTAATTAGCGTTTTAATTAGACTATTTTTTGACAAATTTTTTAAGAAAATATTTTTAAATCTGATTTATAATTACTTTTCAAAGATAACGTTTCCAATTAATATCGGGCACCATATGTGTCGCAGGCAACGCCATGCGGGATTGCTAATATATAATATATAAACACTGTAATTTCTGAAATTAATAGTTTCAATCACCCAAAAGGTATGCACATATTTATTGAATGAAGTTTTAGAACTTCGCCACAAAAGGCTTCAATAAAATCAACAAACTGGTTGATATAGCCTTGATAATAGCGGTGAACATTTCCAACAATATTTGTTCTAAGAATATTAACTGTGAGTTTCAGAAATCTGTGCAATTTTTGGCACAAACATAAATAGCTTTGCTCTCCTGGCGCTGTGCACCGAAACTTTGTACCCAGTTTAATGGTATTCGCGTGGTTTTCAGATGTAAGTGTACAAGCACTTTGTGTTATTTATGGTTCAAACAAACTGTATGTGCCGTTCGGGCTATTAGTTTCCGAACACCTTGTATAAATATATAATCATATTTAGTACAATTGGAGACCTGGTGGTCTAGGGGTAAGATGTCAGACTTCTGCGCTGGCGGCCGGGGTTCAATCCTCGGTCCCGGCACAGATTTATCTGATTACCAAACCCTTCCTTCACCTCTGACAAGACATCTTGTGAATGTGGGGAATGCCAGGCCTTCACCGTGGTTCGTATTCCACGTTAAACTGTAGGTCCTTCATTTCATCTCACAATCACCCTACCATTACACATTAGCGTAAGTGCGTATAACCCGAACGGGTAGTAAGACGCGGTGCTAGTAATAATAATAATTTAGTACAATTGCTGAAGTGGTTTTTGAGTGAAAGAGTAATACCAGACACCAACTTTTTTGTGTGTGTCTATATTGTGTATTGGTAGGATTATTATTATTAGTAGTATTATGTGTTCTGTTTCATGACAGGTCCATTCCTTCTGTCGCTGAACTTACACCTCCAATGCACCCTGTCCTCTGCCTCCTCCTTCTGCTCCCAGAATTTTCTTCTTTCCTTCAATTAATCCAATATTTGAATCCTCCTCCTTTCTAAGCTCCTCTTTCCCTCAACCTTTACTTTTATGACGTCGTACAGAAGACAGTTACTCCCAAGGATGTGTCTGATCCAGTTTTCTTCGTACCGAAGAATCACATCCAAAATGGTTCTCTTCTCACCCATTCTTCATTTGTCACCCTGTCTGTTCACCTGATCTTCTCAAGTCTTCTCCATCCCCACATTTCAATGCTCTCCAATTATTTCTTTTCCGTCTTCCTAAGATTCCAAATTTCTGCTCCATGCAACGCTATGCTCCAAATGTATCATTTCATTTCGTAAGATATGGTAGGGTTATGAAGTTTAAATAGATATGTAAAGTAGGCTAATTTTTACACTTAAAAACAGGTAAGTATTTTCATTGATTCCCTTTAATTGTAGTTTTCGATATTTTTAGATAGGCCTGGTTTTGATCAACTCTAAAGTACTAAGACCTATGCATTGCCTCAATAGATCATGTTCTTGTTGCAAAACAGACAGTGCGTCTCCCCCACTGTTGAAACCTAGCCACGAGATGACCATGGAGGCCGCGAAGCAGTCGGTAGAGGACGTGGGTGTGATCTTGCAGAGGTTTGGCACCTTGGACTACATCGTGTTCCTCCTCATGCTCGGGGTGTGCGCCCTCATAGGAATATACTTCGGGTTCTTCGACGGAAAGATGTCGGCTGCTGATTACCTGATGGGCGGGCGCAGCATGAGTACCTTCCCTGTCGCCATGCTGCTCATCGCCAGGTAACCAAACCAATTGGAGCTTTACCTCCTGTCTGAGACCCAGAGTATGTTGAGAAGTGACGCCATGTTGCTCATCGCCAGGTAACCAAACCAATTGGAGCTTTACCTCCTGTCTGAGACCCAGAACATGTTGAGAAGTGATGCCATGCTGCTCATCGCCAGGTAACCAAACCAATTGGAGCTTTACCTCCTGTCTGAGACCCAGAGTATGTTGAGAAGTGACGCCATGCTGCTCATCACCAGGTAACCAAACCAATTGGAGCTTTACCTCCTGTCTGAGACCCAGAGTATGTTGAGAAGTGACGCCATGTTTCTCATCACCAGGTAACCAAACCAATTGGAGCTTTACCTCCTGTCTGAGACCCAGAGTATGTTGAGAAGTGACGCCATGTTTCTCATCACCAGGTAACCAAACCAATTGGAGCTTTACCTCCTGTCTGAGACCCAGAGTATGTTGAGAAGTGACGCCAGGTAACCAAACTACCTGAAGCTTTGCCCCGTGAGACGTCTTCAGATTATAACCCAGATCAAATTTGCGCTGATTTCAAGTGCTCTATTATGTATCTCGTGCTTAGCTAATGGATTCTTTCCTTCATCCCTCACCAATCTACATAGAGAGGCAAGAAGTGGAAAAGCTAATTTGGTACCTTTCAAAATTAGGATAACAATATCTGGGCTTTTTTCCTAAATATGTTAGGCTTATTTTAGGCCCAAGGTGTTGTTCAAGTCAATAAATAAATATAAAATAAGGCACCTAAAGCAGTGATTGTTATTCCCATAAATGGTTTTAAATAGAGCCAAATATTCTAAACTCGAGTTTTGTGTGTTGGTGGTTACTAAATAGATAAGTCATTTTGTTTACTTGAATATAGAAATCTGTAAAACAACTTACAGCTTACAGATTGTTTTAAGGATATGAATCGTGAGCTTGTTATAATGAACACAAGAGCGAAGTGCAAGGTGAATGCGGCTGGAATGAGATATCTAAGAAATGTATCCGGAAAAACTCATATGGACAGAGTCAGTGATGAATGGGTGCGGTTTGAAAGGGAATCCAATAGGTCAATGCGAAAGAAGAGTCTTACGTTGGTTTGAGCATGTTGAGAGGATGAGTGTGGATCGAGTGATGAAGCAAATATATGAAGGTAGAGTGTATGGATCAAAAGGAAGGTGTAGGCCATGTAAGACGTGGCTAAATGTTGTAGATGAATGTGTGAAAAAGAGAAACATTAAGAGTTTTAAAAATACAAGAGCTTATATATATGTTGTTGAAGTGAAAGTAGTATTCAAGGACAAGGAAGTGTGGAGAAAGTTTGTGAAAGTGGCATAAGGACAGAGCTGTGTTTTGTTTTGTGTTTTTAGCTATGAGCACAGTTTCTTGTCTACTTCGTAATAGAATGGCGTGATTTGGTATATATGTAGAAAGTTGTAAACATAACTAAACACCTTTTTTTCCTTTTTTTTTTTTCCTTTCAGATGTCGCCCTACTTTTGCACCGACTTGACAGAAACACTAAACCGAGTTGGGAGTTTTTAGGCGGAGTTTGCTTTTCGAGTCGTATTCGCATGTCCCACTGGTATGAGGGTGATAATAAATGAAGTAGTAGCGATAAATTATGCAGTAAAAAATACACATATTACTCTATAGTACAATTTTCATAGAAATCGCCTTTTAGGAGATCCAAACACCTTTTTTTTTATCGCCATCGATAATATTTTACTATAGTTAGTGTTATTCTATGGGTATTGATAATGTTTATCAAAAGTGATAGCTGTACAGTAGCCCCGTGGCTTCTTTGGTGCTGACTGACAGCTCACAACTGAATTCTGACAGTCAACATTTAGGTATGTACCTAAATTTTGATTGTCAGAAGTGATAGCTGCTAAACAAATGTTTTTGCAGATCATCTGATTCGGCGTAGTGATACGTAATTTGGTCTGGTAACTTTTTAAAGCTGTCAGTCAGTACCAAAGAAGTTATGGGGCTACTGTAGATTACATGATTTGACGTATGAACACGTGAAAGTAGATCTAGTAACTTTTTTAATAAGGTTCTTCCTATGAAAATGATAGCGTGCTACGTTGAGGAAGATATTTAAAGTTGCTCTACATTTTTTTTTCCTTGTGGGGGTATTAAGCCCGTAACTACCCCCTCCCCTCCTTGGTACGGCCCCGTGTGCGTTCGTTGAGACGAGCTGTTCTGTCCCCCAGCTTCATCTCCGGGATAACTCTCCTGGGGACTCCGTCCGAGATCTACGTGTACGGCATCCAGTACGTGTACATCGCCTCCGGGGTGCTCCTCATGGCGGTTTTCATGGGGACAGCCTACCTACCCGTCTTCCACGACCTGCAGCTCACTTCCACCTACGAGGTGAACTCGCGCTCTCGACCACGGACAGTCCCCCCCCCCTCGCATGTCTGTCATGACACCGCAACGGTGAGCTCGTGGACTAGATGTCAGGCTCATCTGATCCGGGGAAGTCGGAGTTTTCAATCCCAGCCGGGTGTATTTAGCTCACCCCCCTTTTCCGTCACGCAAATGCGGGTATATTTCATCTAACTCCTACCTTCTTGATCCATGTGCTTAGTCGTGTGCTGAATGATATAATCAGTCGGTTCAGAAAGATCGTGGTCTACTTCAAACACATAAATAAATAATTACTAGTGATAAAACAGAATCAGCTCAAATGCAAATTAGTAAATATTTTAGCACGTCCTAGAATCAAACCAGGACCTCTCATATTTGTGGTCGTTCACTGTATCCTCTGTATCAACTTGATTGATCTTGATTGATATGTGACCATATGGGCTTAGTTTATTTTTTTAATATGATAACCTAACTGTTTTTATTTTATTTTGAATTAACAGAAGTACCTGGAGTTACCTCAAACAATCCAAATTTTTTAAATTCTTACTTCTAGGTACACATGTTTGCGTAGCGGGGATACTAATTTTTTTTTAATTTCAGAACCTTTATCGCATAATTCTCATGACAAAGTATTAATTTTATTAATATAGATAGATAGTTTCATAATAAATAAATGTATGAGTTAAGTTATTGATATAACGTTCCATTTCTGTGCAGTACTTGGAGAAGAGATTTGACAAACGAGTAAGGCTCTTTGGATCCTTTCTATTCTCGGTGTCCATTGTAAGTATATTTATATTTAACAATACCTCTGACGGGAAGGTTAAATGTGGATTAAATAAAAAAAACAGACCCGCCTCGGTGGCGTAAGCTGGTGCGCTAGCTTCGTGTTGAGCTAGACTATCAAGAACGGGGAGATCGAGGTTTGAATCTCAGTCAGGTGAACTGGGGGTGGTTTTACCTAAATGGTTTTCCACTCTCCCTTCATGCAAATGCTGGTTCACTTCCTCTACATTTAACCTTCCCAAAACCTAGACCATTAGCGAAATTAGTACTTAAGCGTATAACCCGAACAGTACTAAATAACGAACGCGGTGCTAAATAGTGACAAATAGAAAAACTTTCAAAAACTGAGAGAATAAAAGAGTAGTCGACAATCTCAGTTAAATTAAAATGGAGCCCCGTGAATGGTTGAAAATACAAATATATAAAATATTACGAAATCAATTGATGGAAAATCTAAATTAGTAAAATCTGATTGTAAATTAATTATCATTATAATACCTTACTAATAAATAGTTTCAGATTTGCGAAACATAAATAAATAGTTCAATATTTCTCTTGTTTTCAGATTACTTGGATGCCGATTGTAATATATGTTCCAGCTCTAGCATTCAATCAAGGTAATAAATAAAATGTATTAAATAATTATCTCATGTTTATTTACGGTACTTAAAACAATTAATAATTGTCTAGGGTCTAATTATTGAAAGTGTAGATTATTTTACAGCGGTATTTCCCTAAAATGGTTCGCATAGCTAGTAGCTATCAAACCGCGGATACACACCCTACAAATCGTTAAACTTTTTAGGAACGCTTTAATTAATATTATAAATTATTATAATTGGCGTTTATTGGTACGCCAATATAAAATCTACCAAGCATATATATATACTACTACATCCCAAGGAAAATCTGGTTGTCTTGTCATTTTTATCTGTAATAAATAGTTCCATACTACCCACACATTTATTATTAAATACCAACTAACCAATTCCTCTTATTTGTTTTGTTATCTATTTAAAAGTAGATAAACAAACAAACAACTTTATTAATATGGTTGGTTCACGGTAACTTTGACTAATAAGCAAACATAAAAAAAATTACTAAAAACCTCCGTATTTCGTAAAAATGCCTCCCCCCCCCCTCCTTGCCTCGCCACAGCCATAATATATACATATACACATATGGCACGGAGACGAAACCCGGGGCCCCGCGAAAACGCGGTGGCTGATAACTGCAGACATTGGTGCGTTTTCCAACATTTGGGAACTAGGAGACCAGAAATATTCAGGAGGTACGCTTGAATCGTGCCTTCAATAATTTCTGGTTTAGTCAATACATAATAATCAAAACAACAGCTCTCTCTAACTGTTTAGTTAAATGCAAATAATGCGTTAATTATTAGGAACCAATTAAAATGTTAACGTGTCCAATTAATAATTATTACTTAAATGAAACAATAACTTGTAAGTAAGTAAGTAGCCCAGCATTCTATTCAAAAATTTATTTTAAATCAATTTCATAATTTTTTAAAAATTCAATAGCGAATAGGTGAAACAAACAAAAATTAGTGGAATAAATTTCGTCACTCTAACAATAATCACGAGTCATTTATTAATCAGAAACGAAAATTATTTGGAAATAAACGTGGTATGGGAATAAATAAAATACGTGATCAAATACAAAACTTATAAATTATTAAGGAGCTTGATTTAATTGCGAAATGTTTAATTATAAAACAATATTAATTAGTATGAAACTTGTTTTGATGGCTGCTGCATTAACAAAAAGATGCAATTAATTTTTCAGTATTTATTAAAAGAAGAAGGTTTCTTCGACATTGCTTTTTCTACACATTTTAGAAGCAGGAGTCTATAAGAAACCAGGAGGTGGCGGATGAAAACGATTGTGTCTCTTTATTCTATAACAGGGCTTTCGAAGGCTCAGATTTTATTCTTTCCCTCGATTTGAATAATTCCAATTATTCTATTATTCTAATTATTAGGATTATCGTTGTTATTATATTCAAAACCACATCAAGAAAAATGAGGTCTTAAGAATATTATAATTAATATCTTTGATAGCAGATACATTATTGAATGATATCTACTAATAACTCCAATCAGATGAATTTCATACAAACATTGTTTGTTTCAGTGACAGGAGTAAATGTACACATCATCACTCCAGTAGTGTGCGCCGTCTGTATCTTCTACACATGTGTGGTGAGTCTGGAGTCGAACCACAGACTAGCACTTCGAGTCCGCCCAATTGGTTCTCCAGCCAAGGGCAAGAAGTTTTAACAGCTGAGAGATTTGCAAGACTAAAAATTATTATGTCTTGTAAAATAAAAATGATCGGGACGTATAGTTAAATTTTGTTAGTTATTTGGACCAGTGCCGTATTTAAGGAAGGGTGATCGGGGAGGTTTGTCTCGTGCCCCCCCTCCCCCCCGTACAGGGGCCACCCACTCCCCAAGAAAACATAAACTCTACTGTGATTATCATGTTTGCTGCAAAGAAAGCAAGGCCATTTTTGTGAATGAGCGTTTTCATGAAGTCTCTTTAAGTTGCCTTTTTTCTATTTTATTATTAAATTAGTGCGAAATCAAATAGTTGCTTAGTTGATACCTGGGTTTATGCCCCACCACTTCCCCGCCCACATGTAAATCCGGCACTTGGATAGTAAGATACATATCCGCATCGGGGGGCACGCTAACTGTTTCACAGTGGCGGCTCGTAGCTAAAATTAGTGGAGGTACTGCTCCAGAAATGTTTTAGCCTTTGTTTTAAAATTGTGTGTAAAAGGAAAAAAACATGTTATAAAAAGAAAATTTATTCAGGAACTTGATAAAATCTTAACCATAAAAAACCAATTTTTTTTACTTACTTTAACTTAGATTGTTACAGTTCAAGCTTGATCTATTCATTTAAAAATGAATACCATGCTTCTTGTTTTAATTTGCGCAAAAAGTTCAATAATTTTCTCCTTGATCTCTGGGTGACAATTGAGGAATTTTTTTCTCCATTGAAAGTACTGCAAGCGCATTTAGTCTTTCTGTTAAATAAAATAACCGAAAAAATGAATCAAATAGAATAGCTGGGAGCAGAATAGTAATCTAATTCTACACTCTTCTACACTTTATCACATTCAAGAATATGGTACAGGTTTTTAAGCACAACACACGCTGAGTAAAAAATTTTTTGTGTGTGTACTTATGTACGCGCGTGAGAAGTTATACTTCTTTGGAATCATTAAAAAATAGTTTTTAATTGCATGCAAATAATTAATTACAATGAATAAATTTAATAATAAATTCAAAAATTGAATTTAAGTTTATTCATTTTTTAAATATATATTATTTTCTTAATTTAATATTCACTTTTCATTTTTATCAAAAAGTTTATTAAAAGTTTTATTAATTTTATTTCTTTATTTTGTAAATATTAAATAACCAATAATAAATATTTAACAATAATAATTTAATAATATTTAGTATTAATTATGTTAAATAATACTATTTTAATTTATACCAATAAATAATACATACGGATAGTTAACCTCAATTATATTGGAGCACTTGAAAAAGTCTATAAGCACAATTTTTTTCACTAATATTTACGAATAGTAAATAATATTAATCAAAATATTCAATTTAAATCACTACTGAATATAATTTATTAGCACATATATAATTCGCACTTGTATGAAACTAAAACACGTGTTGTGAATGTAGAAACTAGAAACATGTGGATAAATATTATATATATGAAAACAGTGATCAGAGGCGACGAGCGTACCAACATGCGCGACTAACAGAGGTTCTATTTCTATTTTGTTGGTAGCTTTTTTTTTTTGGAGACTTAATGAGCGGTTTAGCTTCAACCTGTTACTTTTGTGTTACAGTGATGCGCGCGCATCTTAAAATTTCACTCTCATCATTTTTTCATAACGCGCCTAAAGAAGTATAACTTCAAAAAAAAACTTCCTTCCACCATCACGCCAGAGCCGGCACTGCAAGATCAACAGTGCTCTCTCTACCTGGCAGTTCCGTCTTCCTCCCCACCGCCCTCCTATGTGCGCATATGCACAACAGTCAAACACCACGTCGCTGGCACTGTTAAGCGCACAGTTCCATACAAAGATGTTTGTATCTTTTTCATAAACTGGGGGATGGTTACTGAAGTACTGACATTAATCTTATGGAATATATATTGTTCTACAAAAATAAAGAAAGAATTAAAGCAAAAAGTACTCATATTAAATGTTATCGATAATATCAAGTGGAAATAGCGGGTGCTGCAGTTTCGCAGTACCTATACACGAGCCGCCACTAATGTTTCGTGTACTCGTGTTGGCAGGGTGGGTAGAATAGGGTCAGGACAATGCTACTCGTGTTGACAGGGTGGGTAGAATATGGTCAGGACAATGTTACTCGTGTTGACAGGGTGGGTAGAATATGGTCAGGACAATGTTACTCGTGTTGGCAGGGCGGGCTGAAAGCCGTGGTCTGGACCGATGTCATCCAGACCTTCATCATGTTTGGTGCCATGCTGCTTGTCATAATTAAAGGGACGCTAGATATCGGTGGTATCTCGGTCGTTTGGGAAAGGAACTTCATGAGTGGACGCATTGAAGCTCCCAAGTAAGATACAAAAATAGTGTGTTTTTCAATGAGATATGGTGACCTAGCGGTCTAGGGGGGTAAGGTGTCGGACTTCTGTGCTGGCGGCCGGGGTTCAATCCCAGGTCCCGGCAAAGATTTATCTGATTAACAAACCCTTCCTTCACCTCTTGACAAGACATCTTGTGAATGTGAGGAATGCCAGGCCTCCACCGTGGTTCGGATTCCACGTTAAACTGTAGGTCCTCCATTTCATCTCACAATCACCCTACCATTACACATTAGCGTAAGTGCGTATAACCCGAACGGGTAGTAAGAC
>CABFOW010005368.1:0-43480 GCA_902141385.1 Timema californicum | reverse complement strand
CTTTTGGTTTCATTTTTAGGCCAAATGATTTTAGGCCAACTGCCGCGTCCCCACGCAAGGGTAGGGTATTAGGCACCTTAAATTTTCTACACCCAACAAATGTTATTAAAAAAAATTTTTTTATCTCTTTTGTCCGACAAAATAATGATTACGGATTACGTTGTGCTTTTCAATTATGCCTAGTTTATAATTTTTAAATTCATAAATTATACTTTGTTTATGAGGTGAGAAATTCTACCATCGAATCCAATAAAACACCTAATTCTTGAATCTCGAATACTTGTCAGGATTCGGTGGATTCGAACATTCAAGTAGCCCATCTATATTTTTTCAAATAGGCTATGTTATTAAACTAATTGCAAAAAATCTTCAAATGCAGTCTTTCCTAAAGAATGAACATATTGCAAAAATCGAATAAATCTCTTGTTTTCAACGCGAAGATCGATAATAGATATAAAAGAAAATAATAATAATACATACTTAGGCATTATTGAGTTCACTATTTCCAAAATATGTATATTTGTTAAACCTGTTTCAGTCTTTTTTTTGTTTGTGTTTTTATTTTAGCTTTCTTATCAAAATAAATTATAATACCTCAAACTTGTTGAAATTTGATCAAGAGGTAACTAGGCCTAATCTGTTTATTTCATTTTTTTTAGAAACTTAACTCATTTTATCAATACTTTTAAAAATAATTTAAAAACACTCAAATTTTGATTGATTTGATTTCCAAACAATCATATGAGTCTATATTGTTTAATTGGCTGGATTTTAACCAGTATTTTGCAAGGGATGGTTGGGGGTGATTAAAATTGCAAGCATGATTGAAATAAATCTTATTTTATAGCTTAGGCCTATATTTTGTAATGTAAGTCTATTTGTAAATCATTATAATTTCTAACAATTTGCCAGAATTCAAATTCGATATTCGAAAATAAAATTTATATTCGGATTCGACCCATCTCTCGTGTAAAAATTAGTATCCTTAGCAAACCCAATCATAAATTGCATCATACTTATGCCAAAAACAACAACTTTGGATCCCGATTTTAAATCTCATAATTTTATTTTTTAATAATTAATGCACTCCTTTCTATGTTTGGACCAATAAAAAAGATCGATATTGGGTCCACAAAGGTCAACACTTTGTATTAAAAATTTTGACATTTTATTGGGTGTTGCACATCTTAAGGTCATCACATTGTTATTAAATTCCTCATTTATATATTTTGACCTAAAATGGAGATAAATCATTGTTATACAAACCTTTATCCTAAGAGGTTTAAGGGAAAACAATATAAAGCTTTTTAAGAGACTTGCTTATATTTAATTACTCTATGGCATTGGAGAATTATTGCGTTAAGACTTAAGTAGTATCTCTTTACAACTAAAGCTCACTAAATTGTATTAATATATTTGCGAATCCGTCAGAAACTGTTAGTTTTATAAAAATATATTTCAAATAAGTGTTTTATTTTTAATAGTACTATAATTTTGCAATGATATGTTATTTAGTATCTCAAATAGTTGCAGAGATATGGAAGTTTCTCTTCTGTAAACTACCTTAATAGTAATTTTCGTAGGAAAAGTAAAATGGCAATTATATTTGTGATCTTAATCAACGCTTTTATACAAATTATAATCAAAATCATTAGAGCAAATTTTGAGTAAATCAATTCTTACTCTTTTCACTTTTTATTAATCTACTCTTAATTTTAGGATTTGGGGGCTCATGAGATGTCGACGACATCCATCAACATTTCGGGTTGGATTTTCTTAAGTTCGCAATTCTATACCTTTAGTGTTCGAAAATTTAAAAAATATGTTTCAAATAAAAGATTTGTACTATAAATAGCCCTACATATTTACGATAAGTAATTTCATATCTCAAAGAGTTAAGTTGTGACCGAAGGGATCTTGAGTATTTTTAGTATTTAGAGAAATGAGATTTTTTGGCCAAAATAAATCAAATATATCTCCAATATTAACATAGTTTGGTTTTCTGCACATGCTAATATCAACAGATCTTGAATATATGTCAAGAGTGTCCTGGAATTTTGTCAAAATATTTTCTCTTTATTTAAGGAAATTGATAAAAAAAAAGATTTACGCATCAGACCAGAACCTGTAAAGTCATTTTGCCAAAATATTGAGAGTAGCCATTTTGTTTGGAATATTTATAAATGAGATTTAATCAAAATCGTTAAATCCAATTTTGAGAAAATAGAATTTTTCTCTTTTTGTCCTTCAGTAAACTATCCTTTATTTTAGGGTTAGATATTAAATTCCAAAAATTCCCTGGGACAACGCTATGAAAACACTAGATACCCAGTTTTAGCTCGATCGGTAAAATAGTTCAGGCTCTAGTCAAAGGTGCAGACAGACTAAATTAAAAAAAAACAACATTTTTTTTTAATTTGTAGGGTCATGAAACATTAACATTCATCAAAATCTCTAGTTCAATTTTTTTGACACCCACAATACTTTCTCTACCTGTAGTGAGAAAGTAGAAAGCACAAACACGAAATACTTTGCACTGTGTAGTCAGTATTTTTTTGTCGTCACCCAATCAGGTTATATGCTTATGTAATAATGACACTAACGGATTTAGGGATTAGGATGGTTTTATTTTTAGATGTACCCGCATTTGCGTGGAGGGAGAGTGGAAAACAATTTTGGAAAAACCACCCTCAGTACAGCCAACTGAGGTTCAAACCTCAATCTCCCTGTCATCAGCAGTCTAGTCTACTGTGAGAGTAGTGTGTTGGACCATGCAACCACTGAAGCGGGTAGTCAACACAACATACTAACTCATTACAAGTAATTTTGGAATGATTTAGGATAAAGAAAAAATGCATAACTTTATAAAACTATTATTAATTATATTTACACATAGTTAAAACTTCATGGCATATTTACATGATACATCCAATAAAATGATGGCGTGATTAACAGTTGTATTCATACACTCAACAATTTTGCTATTCTGATGTCACCAGTATTTAACCACTTTATTTACAACATATTTACTTTTTTAAGTACACTGATTAAACCTGTGTTTATAGTGAGACATATTTTTATAATAAACTTACAGCAATACTATTATTATTTACAATAATTTACAAATAGTCAAATTTATACATTCAGTTTAAATCTCACAGAAAATGGTCACTGTGCAATCTCATGTATTTAAATAATGTTACTTTTTAATACACCCTTCAATGTTTCTTTCATTTTAATACATCTGGTAGACCAATAGAGCATAATACGTAAAGCAATAAGCTATGGCAACAGACAAGGTATAAATACACCAGACCAACAGTTTTCAGGATAAAATGACTGCACTTATTGGAGGACCTTGAGTCCTTCAACACAGGAATCAATCGTTACTTACAGTTTGAAGTGAAAACATTGATATCAAGCAAGCATTTTTTTAATAAACAGTTCACTTTGAATGACGGTTTTACTAGGGAAAACACTAAATTTGCCTTCTAGTGTCAATAAACCAGTTTTCACAAAGCTAGTTTCAAGTAAGCCTCCACCCCCCCTAAATGGGGATTGTTAATAAATCAATGATAAATATATTGAGTTTATTTTTATATTAAATTATAACACAAATATAACTTTAAAATGTAACTGCTTTTATTAATAATTGGATGTCTAATAAATATGTTATCATAATATTCAAATAGTTCGTGTGTGGTGATAGGATTACCTATTGTTTATAAACCAACCCCCAAGCTGAGCTAATTCAAATTGCAAATTACAAAGAAAATATAGAATGGTACATTTTTTGTTCAAGCGAATGTTTAGAAATGGTCTAGTTGTAAACAAATTTAAAATAAAGTCGGCTTGTTACTTGTCTAAAAGGTTTGTTCATTGAATGGGAGTAAAAGGGTGAGTTGGGGGATTGCTGGTACGTGAACTATTGTGTTTGACTGACAATCCTTGACACTGACAAACTTGTGAGTTGTTTCACTTGGAAGTGCTGTTATAACTGAAAACTGCAACTGGCACTCCCCAGTGCCCAAGGAACGCAGTGAATCTCCCATAAGGCTGAACGTATCTAGTGTACACCTTGCCTGTGACCTTGGCTGAATTGAGTTTATAATAATTATTCTTAAAGAATGTTCATCATATTCATCCCAAGTTAGTTCCTTATAAGCATGCTCTTTTCAAAATATTTGTTTACAATAATGCTAAGATGAAAATGTGTAAAATAAAAAAAAAATTAGGAAGGTACAGTAAAACGGGATGATTACAAACAAAATATAGCTCACAAAGAAGGAAGATCATAGATTACACTCATTCGCTGCCACTGGACAAAGAGATGTAGCTTCCCCTTAAAGGAAACAATCAGCTACAATGCAACACAAGAAAATACGTTACATTTAAGTTATCTATAAAGGTAAGGGTATGCAAAGTTTTTTTTGAAAAGCCAAAGTCAAAACATAATGGCTTAGGCCTATATTTTGATAGCTGCAGTTTCCTTCGCATATTAGAAAACACTCTAAATCAAACTGAGTACTTGGGAAAATATGTAAAGACCTAATAAAATTTGGAATGTTTTTAAGTTTAGTTGTATTTATAATTAGTGCTTTAACATTTCTAGCGCTTATGTTGGTTTGTCCAAGACTTTATATAAAATGTATACTATATTTTTAACTTTCCCTACCAGGTCTCTTTACATTTAAGATTATTATTTTTATAAAATTCTATCTAATATAATCTAACCAGAATCAAGAATCGAATATAAACAGTTTTATTTAGTTACTAGGCCTATATTTTGTGTTGGTAATCAAATTTATTGAAGGGGGAAAAAAAAGCAACTTGAATTTCCCTACAACAAGAAAAATTCCATTTATTGATTTACAAGAATTACTAAAATTTAGAAACTCTTATTTCACAACAATATACTATAACAATTGATTCTAACAATCAAATCCACACATCAAACAGGTATTTTAACAATTAACACTTGTGTTAATGTCTTTCAAACACCAATTATATACGTAATAAGTGAAATATAACACTCTTCCCCCAAGTTGTGTTGTCGACAGTAAAATCCTTAAGCAGGTCCCACACTATTCCCGAACGTTCGGCTACACTCGTGTCATGAAACCTGTGGACCACTTACTTTTCGCAGATGTCCACCCTAAATAGAGGCAAACATTCACTTCCTTTGATTAGTGACCAAAAACTGTTCCAAGAGTGAAGCCCCTCGTATCCTGAATAACCACCATTTGTGTACCACCCACTTTTCTGACAGTCACCTTAAAACCCGAACATTTTGCCACGTTTACGAATATTGTGGGACTGGCTTTATCTAAGGAAATTACATTAAGTGCTAGGGAGTGAAAACATGTGCGTATTTTTGACATGAGAAAGATAAATAAGCCACTCATTAAGAACATTCAAATTTGAAAGTGTGTGTATATCATTTCTTTTCTAACAAGTATTTTAGAATGATTTTAATGTTTTCTATTTAGTTTAATTAGGTATTTATTTGATTTACAGCCTAGTCTAATATTCTAATATATTCTCAACTAGTATCAAACTTCTGACAAAATATCAGGATCATCTGGTCTGATTTGCCGGTGGGGTTTGGATTCCGGCTGGGTGTATTGAGGGCTGTTTTCATTATTGGTTTCTAACTCCACCTCCATGCAAATGTATTTAAAATTTCTCTAAATTCTACCTTCCTCAACCATACCACGTTTGTGTAATTTAAATGCATACAGAATGAATAGATCAGAATACACCGAGAAAAAAGGAATGATAAAAAACATCTACAGTATATTGCGGCAAAAAATAAAACCATAATAATCATTGATTTGGAAACTTTTCACAAATGTTACACCAGATAAAAAAAGAAATAAAAAAGAAAAGGGAGATAAGAGAAATGTAAATAATATTCTTTAATTAATAATGTTGTAATTATTGTTATACTAGATTTAAAAAATGATGTCTTGTTATAATATGTTATATTAAATAATGAAGAGTCATTATGTTAAATAAACATCTCTACTTTTCTTCCAAGCAAGTCTACCCGCACCGCTCAGTCAGTTCTATAACACTATAAACAACAGTAGTAATTAATAAATAATAACTGATAATTTAATAATTCACTAATTAAATATAATATAAATACAACATTCTGTCCATTTACCAAGAGTAAAGACACAAGTTTGAACAGGCAACATGGTGACCTGGCGGTATAGGTGTAAGGTGTCGGACTTCGGCACATGGGGTTCGGGGTTCAATCCTTGTACCTAGCACAGATTTATCTGATTGCCAAACCCTTCCTTCACCTCTGACAAGGTATATATTAATCACAACTTGTGAATGTGTGGAATGCCAGGCCTCCACCGTTGTTCGTATCCCACATTAAACTGTAGGTCCTCCATTTCATCTCACAATCACCCTACTATTACACATTAGTGTAAGTGCGTACAACCCCAATGGGTAGTAAGAAGCGGTGCTAATAGTAGTAATAATAATAATGAACAGGCAGCTACAAAAATAAATAAATCAAGAAACAGGCAACAACAATATCTAAGTGACCATTATCTATCTCGAGCCATGCAGCCATCTGTTTTTTACTCTCTTCTGCTGAAGAAGGGGGCTGGTGTACCCTGAAAATTACATAATTTTTTTTTGTGTGGTTTTGATTGTGAACTTTGAAACCTACAGTTTTTTGGTAAATGTATAGGCCTTGCCCTTATATCCTTGTTTCGATTTTTAATCTAAAATAGCCTTTTGATGCCATTTTTACTTTACTTACAAGACCTCTGAACTTGCGCTGGGCTTTAAATTAACCCTGTGATTTAGAAAGTTGAGATGAACGATTTTTCATCTGGTGCGATGATTAGTAGAGTAGGATGACTTCAATAAGTATTGAAAGGAGAATGTACTGGCAAGGCCAATAAAATTATCAGAAGAGTGATGGTCCAAACATTCCCTTTTAAAAATGAACACATTATCGGTCACATACAGTAATTTTCAGCGAACATTAGTTTATACCTCTTTTGTTGAGTAGAAGTTGTTCGAATACAAAACTGATAAATTTAAAAATACATTTTTAAAACTATCTTTCACGGCCACCGGCAGCTTCTTTAGGTTCAGAGAGTATAATGTTGTTCTTGGTTGGATTGCAAGGTCGACTATCAACAGTTAATAAGTAGACACACTGACATGTTGCTAGACATGTTTTTACAAACTTTTACTCAAAACAATTGATGATAATTTGCATTTAAAAGGACAAATAATCAATTTTGTTTTATTTTGCACCTAAATGACGATTTTGTTGATTTAAATGAGATTTAATGATAACATTCTAATAACAAGCACAAAACTCCCTCAGCCTGATCATCATCATTATTAGGTTTCTATAGGTGTGAAGTAAGAAACCTGTTATGATCAAGTAATGAGGATGGAGAGGGAAAAGATGCCAAAGAAAATGATGGAAATGAAATATGTAAGAAACAGACTGCAAGGGAGCCCAAGAAAGAAAGTGTGCAAGTGAAAGGAGAAGAATGGAAGCATTTTACTAAACTGACTTGGCCAAAGGCTGTAAACAGTAAAATTTGATGATGCATTAGCCATTTATGAGAGTGTTAGTCGGGCAATAGAAAATAAGATAACACGAAGCTGGAGTCAAAGACTTGGCATATCAACTAAACAGCCCTGCTTTATATGGCTATGACAACCATTGCTTAACGACGTTGATTACTTGATTATTTTCAAGACATTTTACAAAATGTGTTGCATCTTAACTTGACACACACTAATCAAAAAATCAAACTCTGACATCAATGTATGAAAACACTTCCCTTTTTCCACTGACGAGTATAAACACTCATTATAATTCAACCTGAATAGGTGACTTCTAATTCAAAATTACATTTTTCCTGTTTACTAATCTAGATATACATATGCTTCCATAGAATTTTGAAATCTAAATACTGGCAGGAAGATTCCTATTGACCATTGTCATGGTTAAACCAAATAGATTAAAGTTCTATACATTAAAAAAAAGTACTTCAAGATTTTTAAAAAAATGTGAACTTGCAAGACTATTTTTTTTTAAAAGTTATTTAAGAATTTTTGGTTTTTGTTTCAATGTTTTATCTTCAAAACCTGTCAAATAAAACATAAATACCTTGACTCTGAGCTATGTCACTGGTAGGCAATGCCATGTAAAACAGTAATATAATTATGTTTAGATAGATAATACAAGAAAAATAATAAACTGTATTCATAAAAGGTTTTTTAACAGTGCATGGTAAAATAAATAGGGGAATAAAGGCCATTTTTTTTTATAATACTTTACTATAAATATGTAGCTGGTTTGTCTTTAAGAATGTGTAAGATTGTAATATTGAGTAACAATGCAATGTTTACTATTTGAATACCACAGCTAACTAAGCTCCAGCCCGAGTTTACATACAAAAGAGCAATGTAAAATAAATATTAATTATATTGATCACAAATTGATATATCTCTAGTTTAAAAAATTTATATGAAACTGACAACTTTAATAATTAATTTTCATACTTAAATATACTTTAACAATACAACAACTAACAATTACAAATACTGATGAGCATGATTATGTTTATCGTATATTCAGTTTCAGAATTAAATATTTATGAAATATTGAGTTAGTCTAGTTAAGGAATTACCTTTTTTTATTCATCCTTTATTAAACATTTATCTGTACATTAGAGCAAATTAACTTTCTTTCAATTGCTAATTTTGAGAAGTTAAAAATATATTATATATTTATATCTCAAGAGGTGAAAAAGATATAGGACCAATATTAAAAGAAAAATTTATTTTTTGTTACACTAAAATAAATAAATATCAGATAAATTAATATTAAATCGCTGTACATAATTTCTTCTTTAAAATTAGTTTAGCGTAGAAGGCTATGTCAGTCTTTTATTGAATCTTTTTTTATTATTATTTTGTTTTCGTACGATTCAAACTAAAACTTAACAATCTTCTATTTTATTATTGCCACTAGCTTGTCTTTCTTTATAGAAATGATATGCTAAGAAACATATAGCAATGATTTCTTTTTAATAAACAAATGTCAATATAAGACACAGCTGGTTGAAATTTTATAATCGTTTTGAACAAATGCATCTCAATTTTTTTTAAACCTAGCTGCACAACTCTAAATTATTACAAAAACACTCACTTTCTGTATTTCAATGATCAATCATTGAATAAATGCAAAATACCTCCCAGGGAGCTCACATTAAAAATGCGAGGATTTTGGTTCCTCTCTGGTCCATCAGTTCAAAAACCCACTGTTCCAAAAGCACATCAAAATTTAATAACACCCAAATCCTGAAATCGGGTATTTATTTAATCCCATGTCTTATTTCCGTTACAGATAGTTTGAACTAATATTTCACACGAATATTTTTTTTTTAGTTTCATTATGATTTTAAAATAATTGTTATGATATCTTTAAATAAGTTTGGATCAAAAAACAAATTAAGCTATAGTGTAGGTATTCAAAAACTATTTAGGAGGAAAATATAATATTTATTTTAAATTGTAGTTTGTCTAAAAACAATTGCGATGACAATTTGATAATAAACATCAGGTCTTAGAGAAAGTATCTCCATTATTTGCAGTTTCCAAAATTTGGAAGGCCAGTTTTGTCAATATTTTAGCAGAAATATTGCTAGCTATGACAAACATATTCTTGCTGATAGAAAAGTTGTTCCCCAAATGCAGAGTGATAAATTAACACAGCTTGTACTTTATTTATAAATTCTTGCTTTTGAGAAACAAGACACTATGAAATATCCTGCCGCAAATATCACACTTTACTAAAAAAAATTGTGCATGACATATTTGAAGGACTTGAACCTAGAACCATTCACCCTCATCTCACGTTGGACGATGATGCGACAAAGTGGCTCGGGACAGTGCTCGCCCCTTTTTGCTACTGCCGAATGTGAACCACGTACCCACTTTGCGCCCCAAGGAATGAGTGGAGCCCACAGGTGGCGGAGGGCCTAGACTGGGACCTGCCAACTCTGTTCGACTCACACTGTAGCCAGAGTCCCGTTTGTAATTCTTACCTGAAAAAAAAAACGTAATGTACCTGATTTTCCCCTAAAGAATATGTGAGAGCATTGACAATAATATCGTCCTAATTTTATAAACATATTTTATTTAAATAATATAATCTATTACGTGGCGTTTAAAGCACTTCTTCCAAGAAAGCAAAAGAGCCACTATAAATGATATCAGACTGCGTGACGTAGGACCTGTAAGAACAAGAAGACCATTTAAAGTCTTTATAAGAAAATAAAAATAACTTCCTCTTCTTGAATGATCATATGCATTTCTAAAAGGTAATTTGAGCCAGTTTCCAGTTCTCGAACATTCTACTTCCATCCAGACGTTTTTTTATATTTTATTTTTTCTAAACAGAAGCTTCCATGAGCATTAGATATATACGGAAGATGGTGCAAATGAAGGGCACTAGGAGATCAGTACTTGATACAGTCGAACTGTAACTCCTCTCCGCGATTCCTACGATCGTGTTATCAGCCGCCTCTCTAAATTGTTACGCTATACGACATGATCAGCTTTCCGACCATTACAAATAGTGATTATTGAATAAATAAATAGTATCAAACGTTTACAATTGTGTAATTATTCAGTAAACTCTTCAATTGGCGCTCGATCACGGGGCTATATATACCAATTATATCATCAAAATACCATACCGCTTTAATTAGTGCTCAACCACGGGGAAATTATCAGCTAATTATCAGCTAATTAAATGGTAATCTCTTCAATTGGCGTCCAACAGTGGAACCCATAAAACCAGAACTTTATAATTGGTGCCCAACCTGGGGCATAATAATTCCGTGTCGTAAAAATTGGCGCTCGATCACGGGGCTATAAATACCAATTATATCATCAAAATACCGTACCGCTTATAATTAGTGCTTGACCACAGGGCAATTATCAGCTAATTAAACGGTAATCTCTTCAATTGGCGTCCAACAGTGGAACCCATAAAACCAGAACTTTATAACATATACATTTGAATTTTTTTGGGGGAAGTTTACTAAGCTAATGGTACCGATGAATCAAATAGCTGAAGCTATCATTTATGCATATTAGTGAGGATATCTTAATGGTACCGAGTTTGAATGGTGAAATAGCCGAAATATTCATTAGTAGTGCAGTGATGAATTTACGGCCGGGAATGGATGTAGTATCTGTTCGAGATTTAAGTTAGTTTAAAAGTCGTGTGCTGATGTAATCAGTTGGTTCATAGTGCATGTTAAATACCTCACCTAATTTAACAAAAATTAAATATGTATTTAATTATCTGCATAGGGGAAAAAATACTACAAAACATAATGTTTGGCACCTCTTCAATTTGTTCTAAGTATGAAACTGCAAAATAGTATCTATGTTTGAAACTCCTTAAAAGTTAGTTTTCTTAAATGTTCTCTTTAGGTTGATCACTCCTTAAAGGTGATTGTTTAACACCCCTTACCCTCTAGTCTCTGTCTGGCTCGCAAACAACAGAAATGCTGCACCCTCATAAATGGTTCCCCCTTTCCTCACCTCTAAAGATAGAAGAATATATCTGTCCTCTATATCTTTGAAGCTCTTTCAAGATCTTTAACTTGCTGAACCTAACAAATCACTGTTGATAGACAGAGCGCAATAAGTCATGCATCTCCCAACTTGTCTTTCTATAATAACCCCCTCCACATCCCAGCCGCCAAGTTTGCTAAATAACAAAGAAGAAGACTGTCTACCAAATATATTAACAGTGATGAGTAAGCAGTAACTGCTAGAACACAGCCAACTCTTCCTGAGGGTTTGAGATTCCCATGTATCCTTACACAAACCATTTCAAGCTCGTGTGTATTATATTTGGAAGAAGGTATAGGAAAGGTGGATAGAAACATATCAAAAGGGACAAACACACTACGGTTTTTACAAGTAAAAGAAGAACACAGTTCACACTTTACATTGCTGCCATTGGACAAAGAGGTAATGGTTGCCTCTTAGAGAAAATCAATCGTCACTGCCCAATCCAACTTTCATTCTATCAGAACTCATCAGGGAGGAGTGTGAAATGTGCAACGCGTTTAATTAGTCTAATTA
This sequence comes from Timema californicum, assembly GCA_902141385.1. Classification (NCBI taxonomy): domain Eukaryota; kingdom Metazoa; phylum Arthropoda; class Insecta; order Phasmatodea; family Timematidae; genus Timema; species Timema californicum. The sequence continues at coordinate 31,318 of CABFOW010005368.1, read as the reverse complement.
CTACAACTTCCTGAGGAAGATTGTATAATAGCATCAAAATATCAAAGTCTAATTACTACTACTACTACAGTCTAATTACCACTACTTCCATTTTGAATTTTAAAAGAAACAATTCAAAATGGATTAATTCATTGTTTGTGTTATTTGTACTCTCTTCTTCTTTGTGTTTGATAAAGGCAACAATGCCGAAATATTATTTTATTTGTGTTAAAATGTGTGTGGACTACTTCTACTATAGAAGACAGAAGAAAGGAAGATGTCATCTTTGTGCATTGATTCTTCCCACATTTTTCCTCTTTCCCTGGGTGGGCTTTCTTCATCAAATTTATTCTTAGTAGTTTATTTTTCCTTTTTCTTTAGTTTTACCAATATCCACCTTTACTGTAACTTCTTCCAAATATAATGCAAATGTCCATTTTATTAATTAATGGGTCTTCTTTCATATCTTTAAAAAGTAAAGAGAGGTTTTCCTTAAACTTATCCACCACTATCTATCTATCTATCTATCTATCTATCTATCTATCTATACTTTACTTTACATCCATTACTGTTTCCAACCTGTGGCAATTTTTTTTTATTCAAGCCACTACCGACTTGCTAGGCCTGTTGTAGCTTTATATGCCTTATAATCTAGCTGAAGACTAGGACAGGCACAACATCCAGGCCCTGTCCATTAGTTTATCAATGTGAAAGGGTAAACCCACATTTCACCAATGATATATTTTTCGACCAACGAACCCTGGTCCTTTAACTCAGTAGACAGACATGCTACGGACTTAGCTAAGGTTTCGGATATATTTATATATATATATAGCACAAATATATATTTAAAATGTAGTTTTTCTTTTTAATTTAGAGATTTATGTTCTTTATTAATTTGATATATACCCCTGGGTTTGCTTGGCGGCCTCCTCTGACACCTGGCGGCCATGCGGGCCAACTGTCGGGCTGCAGGAGGGAACTGAAGCCCGTCCCTCTGGTCCTGGGCCACGAGTCTCCTCTCCTCTCCCAGAGCGTCCAGCCACCGCTGCTTGTCCACCGCACAGCGACAGCAGAACAGCAACCACTTGTCCCGCACCCTGCTGAATACCTTCAGGCCATGACGCACAGTCACACCAAGCTGTGGGTCTGGGAACAGAACACAGGATATAAGACAGTCTCTAAGAAGTTACCGTCTTCCGAGTCAGTTGATTGTCTCTGATACCCCTCAATATAGCTAACCAGAAATATTATGAAATTAGTTATTGCCTAATGGCTTAGAAATATATGAAAGACACCAGTTTTTTTTTTTAGAGTTGGGATGAATCCACTACTTTACGAGTTTGAATTTCCAATTTAACTTCAAATCCTTAATCTTAAAAAAACATAAGAGGATATAAGAGAATGGAGTGAAGAAGTGAGAGAGTGTAAGATGAGACATAGCATTGCAAAGTGTGAAGTGATTGTAATGACAAGGAAGAGGATAAGGCTTTGTGACGCTATAAAGTTGGATGGAGTAGAGCTGAGAAAAGTACAGAATGTAGGATATCTTGGAGGTGTGATTGGAAAGAAAGATGGAAGTAGGGAGGATCTGATGAGAAGAGGACAGCTGGGAGAGTTGTTATATAGGTGCGTAAGAGACCTGATATGGAGAAGAGAAGTGCCATTGAAGTGTAAGGGAATGTTGTACAAGGTGTACTTTGTACGCATTGTCACATATGCAGCAGAAACATGGGACAGTGAATGTAAGGGAGACAAGGAAAGTGGATGCTGTGGGAATGAAGTTTGTGAGGAGAAACACGATTAAAAATGAAATTATGCAGGAAAGAGTTGGGGTACAAAGAGTCAATGAGATAATAGAGAAGGCAAGACTAAGATGGTCTGGGCATGAAATAAGGATGGAAAAGAAAAGAATGCCAACAAAAATAAAGTATTTATTCTTTTTTATTTGTCCTTCTTGGTCTTTCCTGTACCTTCTTTTATATACAACTAAGCCGAAATATAGTCGGATTGCAGTAGGAAGAACCTTATTTTAAATGTATGGAGGTTTTTGAGACTACTTTCATGTATTCCCATATCAAGTAATATGTTATGCTGCTCTATCTGCCTCTTTTGTCAGCTGTAAGCTAAATACATCCACATATATTCATTTTATTCTAAAAGTGTATTTGGATGGTGATCAACTACACTTCATATCAAACTTATAGGCCATTTTTATTTCTAGGCCATATCTCGTGCATTAAATTTGTTCCATTAATATTTATATTGGACCACATTATAAAGGTTTTTTTTGTGTGTGTGTGTGTGTGTGATAGATGTGTTAATGAGTTACCCTTTCCATCCTGTACGTCGACGACTTCACTTGTGTCTAGGTCGATACGCCCTTTGTACACATAGGTGTTTCGCTTAAGGATATCCTGAAAAAATCACAGTACAAAGTTGTTGACAATACACGTTTTTTTTACACACAAACCAAAAGTATATAATGTAATAAAGAAAATTTGACAGTGAACTGAATCACTCCCTGCATTGGTGGACACATGTACTAAACGCAAATACATCATCTTGTCTGGTTAGCTGGTAACGGGGGGTTGAAGTTTGGATTCCAGTTATGAGGCTATCTTATCCTAAAAGGTTTCCTGCTCTCTCTCTCTATACACAAAGGCGGGCACATTTCCTCTCAAATCTACCCCACTTGAGTAATTGGATGCAATCGACCTGAACGCTCAATATGATGTGGAGGAGGAAAACCAACCATGTATGCTCACCTTCTTGCAGTAAACTAGTTGGTGGTCGAATAGGAACAATGTGATATTATTGGTCCACATGCCGGTAGTGACTCGCACCGCCTCACCCTGGTGGATCAACTGGGAACTAATTTCAATCAGGTCTTCTCCCTAAAACAATAACGGTAACGCTATACTAAGCAAGATGCTGTTAACATTCTCATGGTATCTACAAGGTGATGCTAGAAACAGTCTGCTACAGTTCTTTTTATTGGCTTCAAAAGACCACCAAGGCCTTGACAATCTAAAGTGAGGGTAAGTTAAAATTAACAAATCAAAGAAGTTATATGGTTAAATACATAGTAATTTTTATGTGCCTATTTTTCAAGCTCAGAAATGTGGTTAAATAAATATATAAAATAATCGATGTATATATTTTAATAATATTTGTGGCAGTTTTTTTTTTGGTTTTTTATAAATAACATCAAACCAAAGTAATAAACGAGTAAAATTAGGCGAGTATAGAGTGTTCAAAAATTACTACCAAGACTTAATGGTATCTGCCATCAAGATGCTATTCCTTGATTTTCCTACAAATTGACATTTTGTGTACCTTGTAGAAAATATAAACGTTTTATGCCCAATATTAATAAAATGTTCCTATATTTTTAGTTTTATTTTGAAAGCCGCAGATCACTTTACTTTGTTGATGAATATATACAAATTATTTTAATAAATTTTGGAATTAACAAAAATGTTTCTTCTTATCATAATCTAACAGTACTTGTCCTGTTGTTGTTTTATACATTTGATTAAATTAATACTTTAAATTACTTATTATCCATAGTAAAAAGTGGCAGCGTTCTTCCAACTGACCTCCCAAGCTTCGACTCTTTGTTGCCAGGCCGCCAACTTTTCCAGGCTCTCCATACGACGCTTACGTTCGTTGATCAGAACAGCAACATCCCGCATTGCGTCCAGGGCCTCTTGTATCTTGGCGTAGTCAGGATGGTCAGCCTGTTGGAAGGGTTGTCAATTATGAAGGATTTTTCTCTACCAAAATAATTGAAAACTTATTTGAGAATAAAATATTATCTTATGAAATAAACCGTTGCTCATATTTTAAATATAAGTGGGATGCTTGAATCTAAAATCCCTCTAATCCTTAGAATCTCATGGTATTAGAGATTTGTAAAAATATTTAATACAGTTATGAAGACCTTGACTTCAAATAAAAAATTTAAGCAATTGGTAAACATAATTGTATATACTTGTGTATTTGGAAGAGTAACAACATAACAAAAAAGGTATAAAATTTTATTAATATAATTAATTTACTAGAAAAAATTGAAACAAACAAAATGGCATTTGTCAATGGCACCAAGTCTTGAAACAACTTTTTTTAAATTAGAAATAAAATATTTTCACTTCAAGTAAAACTGTACATCTTTAAAGATCCACGGATTTGAGTTTAAATTTAAGATTCGAGAAATATAGGATTTAACCCATTTATACTTATAAATAAAACATAACTATGGCTCAACCACAAGACAATAATTTTATCACTTTCGGAAATGCTTTAGAAAGAAATTTGATTAACAGCCGGGGAGAAAGTTTGATACGCTGACCACTTGACACCCTTAATGTACAGAAGTTGGCACTATCTTCGCGCTGACATGTGGCGGCCATTGTTGGTATGGCTCTACAGGCCGATGCCATGGAGGAGTTTATATGAGGACCTTGTTACTTTGCCTTTTGTAATTATACATCCATTACTGTTTCCAGTTTGTGGCTTAGGTCGGTTTTTATTCAAGGCATATATTTTTCCACCACCAGCTTGCTAGGCCTGTCGTAGCTTTATATGCCTTATAATCTAACTTAAGACTATGACAAGCATAAAATCCAGTCTCCAGCAATTAATTTATCAATGTGAAAGGGTAAACCCATATTTTAGTCAATGATAAACTTTCGGGTATACCGGGAATCAAACCCGGGACACTTTTCTCAGTAGGCAGACACACTACCGATTGAGCTAAGGTGTTGGAGTTTTTGTACTATATGCTTAGTGTAATTGTTTTACGACTAAATGATTAGTACAATGATTGCATCAAAAGTGCCAAAAAACAGTTGTATGTGATTGATTGCCTTTTCTTTGACTCAAGTATAATCACTGCTCATTGTGTGGCCAACATAAATGCAGTTTTGTGTACCTTAGTGTACTTGAGCAGTTCTGCCAGTTGCAGCGGGTACTTGCATATCCTCTGAACCGGGGTGAGAAGATAACCATCCAGCGGAATCTCCATAAGGCCCCTCATGAGACGGCAAGCCTCGAAGAACTTGCTATAGCTGTTGTGTTGGTACAACTCCTGCAAGGTGGCCGTCGCCATCGGGTGGCTGTTGCAGTACTCCGAGTAGATACGGAAACCTGCCCTCTGGAAAGGGGCATAAAACACATTTAATATGTGGATGGATTATATGGGTGTTCAGAGCTTCAAAAAAAAAATCAACTTGGTTTCGAGAAAATATCACCTTTAATTCACATTAAATTTCTTTTTCCATCTTTGACAATCATGAAGCTTTCCCAATAAAATAATCGTCAGTGAAAATACTTATTTATGTTCAATTATCCGACATTCTAATTTGGCATGTCCAGTACAGACAAGCCCACTTTTTGGTATTCTTCTAATACAGAGGTTTTTAATTATAAACATGTTTATGCATTCATTACATTCATACATCCAGTTAAGTTTAAAGTCTGACACTTTAGATCTGTCAGTGACAGCATGCTTGTCTACCAAGCCGGTTCGATTCCGAGCATGGTCAAAAATGTATCATTGATGAAAATATAGGTTAACCCTTTCACATTGATAAATTAATGGCCGGGGACTGGATGTTGTGTCTGCCCTAGTCAGTCTTAAGTTAGATTATAAGGCGTATGAAGCTATGACAGTCCTAGGAAGCCGGTAGTGGAAAATATATGGTTTGAATAAAAACTGACCTAGGCCACACACGGGAAACAGTAATATGAAAAAAGTTAAGTGTAAAATGACTAGTCTAGGGGCCTGGTTGTTAAGTTCATTCTATAATTATAATTGGTTCTGAACCCTCAATAATCACTACTAGAGCTTAAAAACAAATTTCACTTTTAAAAAATTGACTTTTTACATATAAAGGATTTGAGCTTTAAATCCGAAATTTTCTTGACTTTTAAAATCTTGAATATCCGTAAATATTCAAAGGATTTAGGAGCCCATCCCTAATTTAGTTATTTTTGTATTTTATATCAGTCTATTATATTTATATTTCCTCTTATGTTTATAATTTTTCCCGAGGTTCAACTTTGAGATTTGAAGGTAAATTGAAGATTCGGATTCGAAAAATAGTGGCTTCAACCCAACTCTAATAAATTTAATATGGATGTACAAGTAACATTTATTTTTAATCAGACAACAATAATAATGAAGGACTATGTTCATATATAAATGATATCCTTGAATTTGAATCAAATTATAAACTCAACAAATTTTCAAAATAAAATATTTAAAAAGTCTTACTAAAATGTTGTTGAGCAAAGACGTACGTGTGTTAAGAAACAATCACCGACACAGCTGCGATGAGGGGCCTCCCAGTCCACTCGGTTCTCCAGATCCTCCAGGAACATTGTCTGGAAGTGTAGGAGTTCCTCCAGGTTGCAAAATATGGCATCGATTTGCTCTGGAGAGAACATGTCCAATCTCCGCTTGCATTCCACCAAATAGCCCTACATACAAAAAACATAAAAATGAAATAGTTCAATTATTCAATTCCACAAAAGATTAGAGAAGTGCGATGCTTAAAACTTACACTTGGCCTGGAAAAAAATTTCATCTTCAACTTAAAAAATAATAGTAAAGAAATTGAGCTTAAACAATTTACAAAGCTTCACCAATAAATAAAAATATTGACTGTTTAAATAATCATTGCCATTCTGATAAATTACAAACAAACGCACAATAAAACATTTTCTAAGTGAGTTTAATGTATAAAACCAACAAAAAGAATAGTTTATACCCAGTAGACACTCGAATATCCAAGATTGAATTAACCTGGTTGTGGATTAGCTGGGGTAGTAATTTTGAATTATTGAATATAATATGTATGAAATAAAGTGCATTGAGCAAAAACAATTGCTAATAAATAAAATGATAGAATATTAGGAAAATGGTAGAGCACAAATAAAAGTAAAAATACTAACTTATATTTACACACTTCAATATTTCGATGCTATTGTAGCATCTTTTATGGAAGTAGTAGTAATTAGACTTTTTTTTTAAGTCTAATTATTACTACTTCCAGATGTAGATGCTATAATAGCATTGAAATATTGAAGTGTGTGTAGATATAAGTTAGTATTTTTACTTTTATTTGTGCTCTACAATTTTCATAATATTCTATCATTTTATTTATTACCAATTATTTATTTAATAAAATTTCAATTAAAGGCCTGCCTTGCACATGGCGATACAATTGTCAGACAATGTACAAGCAAGTAAAACTGAACATGTGGATGAAAAATGTAACATGAAATGTAAACATAATTTTGTATTTGATTATACATAATAACAAAAAATAAATCTTGTGAAATTGTTATGTCATTGAACGGAAGTGGCAACATCTGCTTATAACAAAACATAGCAACTCAAAGTTATTCAAGCATACTTATTCAGCACATCACTGTGTTTATCTGGGGTTTACTAATCCGGACTAATTTTCTCCCCTACCACCTTGGATGATCGAGAGGTTACTTTTTTTGATTCAGGTTTGCTTCAAATTGAAAGAAAAGTCGACTTTACAAACGCCCACAGAAGATTAAACGATAAAAAAAAAGTTTAAATGGACAGTGACATCCTCAAATCTCAAATATGATTTAGGATTCAAGGGAGCTCTTATTAAATTATATGAAGGTTCTGGTTGAAAATGTGACAGGATTACTCACCTCAGCGACGTCACGTAGAATCTTGACAAAGTCCCTTTCTGTGTTGACTAGTTCCCGCACGACGCTAGATCGCACCTGGTCGTTAGAGAGGAGAGAAATACTTGTCCGACGCCTTAGCTGGGATGCCGAAGTGGAACCAGATGCCATCGCTGCAAGGCAGTCCTCCACTGTGTCCTCTTGACTAACTCGCAACTGCATGCAATATCATGCACCATTAAATCGCGATGTATATTTACTCTGTGTACCGCAAGTGTATATATATAATATGTATTAAAATGTCAATTAGTATAATCTGAATCTGTCCATTTTGACAGTAACGGTACAGATAAGAACACTAACACTAAAGACTGTTACTAAAATTATCAATGTTGACTGGAAAAAATGTGTTTGTATTTTCTAAAATTTCCTTCCTAGTGTTCTTAGTCAGAGTGGCGACAAAATCTCATGAAAAGAATTCCCTGTTTTCTATGAACCAAAAATCTAAATTTCCCTGACTAAAACCCATTTCAAAATCAATAAAATGCTCAAAAATTTCAAATTGTTACATAATTACATTATGACATTAGAAACTTTAAAGTTAATTGCTGCACTTACAAAAGTACACCACCTCTTTCTATCTTGGGCTAAGTTCTATTCAGTCGACCTCCTTACACCCTATCTTATTAAGATCAATTATAATATCTAATGTTTTCTGTGTGATCATGTACTTTCAGCGTACACTTCTGAACTTATTTCCCTTCCAACCTTTAGTAACATTTCTGTAATTCTTGTTAACAGATTTCTTAATATTACCTAACAAATCTAGATCATTTGAATTAACCTAAAGGACCTACCCTGACAAAAGCTGCCGGAAACCAGCCAGTCTTATCCCCTCTTCCGCCCCACCACCAGTCCTTATCCACGGTGTCCAAAACTTCTACAACATCACCGGCCCTGAACGCCAACTCATCTTGTTCCATGGCAACGTGGTCCCACACAGCCTCCGCCAATATCACCAAATCTTCCTCCATCGCCTGTAACAAAAGTAGGGACGGAGTCAACATCCAAATGGAAAAATTATCAGCACCCGAGACTGAAATGAAAAGGATTCAATCCTGGCCAAGTTTACTCTAGAAGTTTAAACTTAGATTTTGAACACATACATATATAAAAAATAGCAGTGCAGGTTGGTTAAATATTTTTAGCACCATGTATTACTACCTATTCGAGTTACATTCTTATGTAATAAGTATGCTAATGGTTTTATGGATTAGGAAGGTTATATTTAGGGAAAATGTATCTGCATTTATGTGGAGGAAGAGTGGAAAGCTATTTTGGAAAAACCATCTTCAGTACACTTTACTTAGATTTGAACCTCAATCTCCCCGTCATTAGCAGTCTAGTCTAACATGAAAGTAGTGTATTAGACCATGCAGCCATTGAAGAGCGTTGGTTAAAATTCATCTTAATCCTCCTGTCTATTTATATTAAATATACATGCTTCACTGGTCGCATGGTCTCAGACAGTGGTGTGCAGCTATTTTGTGAGTTTAATTTAGACTTGGAGGTAATGGTTGCCTCTTAAATAAAATTGATCGTCACCGCCCAATCCCCCGACCTAAGTTTCATTCTATCAGAAATCATCGGGGAGGAGTGTGAAACTTGCAACGCAACACCCTAAAAGAGGAATTTTGTTTCCTCTTTTAGGAAGTTTAGTTGTGCGTTTCACACTCCTCCCTGATGAGTTCCGATAGAACGAAACATAAGTTGGGGGATTGGGCGGTGAAAATCAATTTTCTTTTAAGAGGCAACCATTACCTCTTTGTCTAATGGCAGCAATGTAGAGTGTGAACTGTGTTTTTCTTTTCATTGTAAAAGTCATATTGTGTTTGTCCCTTTTAGATGTTTATATCCACCTTTCCTATAACTTCTTCTAAATATTATATAAATTCGCACCCAATGTCCTTTCCCTGTGTTTTTCCTTAATTTTGACATGTTCCTATCTTTGTGTCCTATCATTCTTTACAATTTTCCATTTTCTGCCTTTTGTTCTTTTGGTTTCCTCTTTTAGGAAGATCCTTATAAGAAGTTTTACTTTTCTTCTTTATCATTCATAAAAATAGACTAATCAACAACCCCTTTTTAGCTCATGGCCCCAAGTGAGGTTGCGAACCAAGGGTTGTGCACCAGTGGTATAAAGCATCACTCCCACAATAGACTGGATGGGGAGTTAAGGGGGTGAATCTCAGTTCGGTGCACTGAGGGTGGTTTTCCATAAATGGCTCCACACTCTACCTTCACACAAATAAAAGAATATTTCATCCTAATTCGACCGTCTACATCCCTTATACATTAACAGAATAATTATATACGTGTAAATGGATAGTGAAACACTGTTATTAAAAGAAAATATAGTTCAAATTTGAGATCAGACATTTGGAATCTTTATCTTTCAAATTCTTCCAATTATTGTATAGTGTATGAGAGACTCTGAGACTTGCAAAAAAATCTAACTAAAATCTAATTGTGAGGTACAAATCAGTGCAAAAAAAATTAATAAAAATAAAAACCAATTTATTTCACAAACACATGACTTTGAAAATAGCCGTCGTTTGTACCTGTTCGAAAGACTTCTTCCTGTCCGTGAGCGAGGCTATGGACGACTCAGAGTCAGACATCATGTCGTCATCAGAGGTACCCGTCCCTCCCCGTCCATCATGCTCGTCCTCACTGGGCACGTTGCTCGAAGAGGCGCGGGGAGCCGCAGGCATGGCGCAAGGTTTCCTCCTCATAAGCGGGGATAGCTCGTTGATACCCAGAGGCTGGCTGATTGAACGTCGCAGCGGGGGGCGAGCGTTGCGACGCTTGGAACTGAGAGTGGCACACACAGTCAGAGTTTGATAGGAAGAAAACTTTTTTGACAGTGTACAAAGAGTGCTGAAACTACTTTTATACATGCATACGTCAAGTCATTTGATTTGCATGTATCACATTTGATCGATTATATCAATATCTATAAACTAATGATGTTTGTCATATAATTATGTTGATGATGAACCACCAACAAACTTAACAACCAAACCCCATACAATTAATTTAAAGATTAATTCAATGTATTATGCTATAGCAATCACTATTTCTATTCTATGTTATTTTATATACAACCTTTTTTCAAAGATTTGAATCCAAATTCAAGATTCAGCTTCAAAAGATAGTGGAATCGACCTATCTCTACCAATAATATAGTATAATTATGGATATGATCTTCAATCCTGAAGATATTAAAGATTCAAGGATTTGACAAAATATCAGATTCAAGAAATATTTTATTTGAAATTTTTTTACAAGATCTTAAACTATTAAATATCTCTATAAGGAAAACCTCTTTTCGCTTTATGAGATAATTGTATTGTATTTGAAAGAAGGTATAGGAATGGTGGAGGTAATGATTGCCTCTTAAAGAAAATCGATTGTCACCGCCCAATGAAGAAGTTGCGTTGAACGTTTCACACTCCTCCCTGATGAGTTCTGAAAGAATGAAGCCTAGGTCGAGGGATTGGGCAGTGATGATTGATTTTATTTAAGAGGCAACCATTACCTCTTTGCCCAATGGCAGCAATGTAAAGTGTGAACTGTGTTCTTTTCATTGTATTATTATTATTATTATTATTATTATTATTATTAGCACCGCGTCTTACTACCTGTTCGGGTTATATGTGCAATGGTAGGGTGATTGTGAGATTGAAATGAAGGACCTACAGTTTAACGTGGAATCCGAACCACGGTGGAGACCTGGCATTCCTCATATTCACAAGATGTCTTGTTAGAGGTGAAGGAAGGGTTTAGTAATAGGATAAATCTTTGCCGGGACCGAGGATCGAACCCCAGCCGCCAGCATAGAAGTCTAACACCTTACACCTAGACCTTCTTTTCATTGTAAAAGCCACACTGTGTTCGTCCCTTTTATATGTTTCTAGCCACCTTTCCTATACCTTACAAAGATGATAAACTTTTATTTAGTAGTCCAAGCCTAGACACTAACCCCAAGAACATAAGTTTGCCACTCAACTGAATGCATGAATGTTATAATGAATGCTTTATATGAAAAAACCAATCAACATTTATTTACAATATCTATTTTATCTTCAAAATGGTTTTCCACTCTTTTTCCTCTAAAACCATCCATATCCTATTAGCCTAGTAGTAGATAATCAGATAGTCTGGGCAAATGTAAAATGTTGTAAACATTTATATTATGCTGAGCACCGCACAATTGTTTAAGCTATCTGCATATTTTACACTATCAGCACACAGATAAGGAAGGTATACTGTTAAGAAAATTTACCTGCATTGTGTGGAGGGAAAGTGAGAAACTATTTAGGAGGGGGAAAAATTAGTATACCTGACCGAGATTCGAACCTTTGTCTCCCCATCATAGCCAATTGAGTCTATATTGAGAGTGATGCCTCAAACAAGGCCTGTCAAACTCTGAGGCCTTATCCACAATTCGGTGCGGCCCACCAACCTTTCGATAAATCATAAACATTCAATGCAGCCAGATTCATATTATTATAAATGTTTATATATATATATATATATATACACACACACACACACACACACACAATGTTTCGGATTAGGACATTTGGAAATTGGTCATTATTTAGAGAACTCAAGCAGATGAGATTGATGCACCAAATTTTTAATCTTCACGCATCAGAACTCTATTTCTAAAAACTGTTCAAAAATCAAGACTCACATAATTGCTACAAATAAACTGTTTTATATCGTTGGTAAAAATGAAGTGTAAGACTTAGAAATAGAAAATCTTAATTCTTTGTTGTGATAGTAAAGAATTTTAAGGTGAATTTTTATATATACTTAAGATGGTGATGATAATGATTTTTTTTTAATTCGGACTCCTCAGATTTTTTAAGTTTTCAGTGTGGCCCACCTGACCAATCGAGTTTGACACACTTGCTTTAGGCCATGCAACCACCAGAGCCTGTTTAAAAATAATGTAAATGAAGATTTGTCTGAGTGGTATATTGTGGCATACAAGGTGATGGCTCGTGAGTTCAAGGTCAATTTAGGAACTACTAGTAGAGTAAATACCTCATATCAGGGTGCCTTGTGGAGGATATAGATGAATTAATAAAATTTAGGTGGTACTACTAGGGATGAAATATTTTAGACAGGGCACATTAAATTTAAAGTATCTATCGAGGAATGTCTAACCTGCGCAGCGTGACAGTGTCAGTGTTGGCAGGCCGCGGGGGGCTGGTTCGAGGGGGTCTCATCTTGATGGGTGAGGGTGAAGAGAACATCCGGCGGTAGCTGTTTCTCATGTCCCAGTTAAATATCCGCTGTCCACCCAGGTCAGAATGGGTCCGCCTCACATTATGATGCCTCGTTTGGGCACGAGTGTGCAGGTCCGCCTAGAATGTCACAAAAAAAAAGTGTGATATATTATATCATCGATTAAAGATAAACACATCAGAACCCTAATGTAATAAGGTATTTTTAATTTGGCCACTTGAGCTCCATTACTAACGTTTAGTCGGAAGCATGTCTCTAATAAATTGAGAGCCCCAAAATCGATTCTTAGCATGACTGGAAAATGTATTATTGGTGAAATTAAGCCATCCCTTTTCACTGTGATAGATTGATGGCCAGGGAACAGGGTGTTGTGTCTGTTCTATATTTAAATTAATTTAAAAGTCATGTGTTTATACGATCAGTCAGTTCAGAGAGTTCACGTTAAATACAGTTAAATTAATATATTTAAAAAATATAAGTTATCAGTAAATAGTCCTGTAGTCTCAAATAGCCTTAACGACTTGTGAATACAATGTACCTTTCTCCATAAATAATATAACTCTATAGAGCTTGATAGCTCGAAGTAATCAACAGAAAGACTGTATAAAATATAAAGTATTGACAATTGACATATTTCTGTCAATTAAATTCCTATAAAGGATATTTTGGTTCACACAAATACACAGTTAATTTTGGGATTCATCTATAAATTATTGTTTAGGAAAGGTGTGTTCTAAAAATAGATTTCTATGAATAGATAAGACTTTTAGAGTAAATATAAATATTTTAAAACGTACTTACACAACTAATGATTAATTTATAAAAGTGGCTATCAAATACATATTCACAAAAACTAGATATTTGTACATTTTTCCAACAAAATATGAACTGTTATTTATTTATGTCTTTAACACACCTCACAGAACAAGTTGTGAACATTTTTAAGCATAGGACCTTGGAGAACAAATTAAAGAAATAGTTTCCAAGAAACAGAAGCTCGTCTCCAAAGTGTTGGCATCACATCCTGCTTTATTTCCTGCCTCCATTCCAACTTTCCCGCTTATCACACTCCCACTGATAGCCGAGCGAGAGCGCGACTGACCAACTGTCTTTCTTGAAGTAAGGATTGACACGATCAACTTAGCATCACCACTTGGGGTTATCACTGAGATGTTAATGCTTTGAAAAAAATATTTGCACTTTCTTGGGGAATATTTGACTTTTGATATACCACACCGAACAACCTGCTAGTCACTAATAACATGATAACTTTATACTTTATAAATGTGATTCCTAGAAGAATTCTTAAATCAACATACTTAAGCCTATACAAGTCTGCCAAAAGGAAGTATTTTATAAAATTTAATCCTAGAATTTTTTTAAATTATAAAACCAAATTTTATATTGTTAGGTTAAGAAATGTAATATTACATGTAATTACAACCTGTAGACCAACAAAATAATGAAACTAAACTTAATGGTAGTATTAATTATAATGACAAATATAAGATTAAGTCTTTAATAAATAAAATAATAGAAATAACAATTGTAAAAATGATAATAATAACAATAAGACTACTATTAACAATTGAATAACCTTGAACTTGTCGATTAGTATTTGATTGATGACTTCCGACTGGGGTCGAGAAGATGACTTTTCTGACCCAGTATTGACTCTTCTTCTGACCTGCACATGTATAAATACCAACATTATAATATTTCCAAATATATAAGACCAGCCCTGGCATACTTTGTTTTTAAAACCCAAATGTGACTTCTATTTTTTAAATATATAATATATCCGTTTCCACCCTACTTAAAATGAGATCACATTTAGCCTTCAACTTTCTGATACATAATTGTATATAATGAAATACCTTTTAATTTTAAGAGTTTTGAGAAAGATTAATTTGGTTATTTTTCTTTTGAAAGGTTTTTCCCAATGAAACTATTATTTGTACATAAATATTTAATATATCCAAAATAAGTATTAACCAGATTCAGTGGCCGAACGGTCTAAGGTGTCACTCTCGTGCTCATGTAAGACTGACCTGTTGATGACTGGGAGATCTGGATTCGAATCCCAGTTGGGTTTATTGATGGTTGTTTTTACTAAATGGTTTCCCACTCCCCTTTCAAAATAAAGGAAGGAATATTACCTCTAAAATGCATTCTTCCTTACCTCTAACCCATTAGAGGAATTATCATACATATGTATATCCTGAATATGTAGTAAGACAGGGTGATAAAAAAAAAATCTTTACTAGTATTCCTAGTACTGACCATCGTCGTCGGCTAACCAAATGAGGTGGACCAATTTTAAAGTAATGCAACAACATTCACACAGCATCACTAGTGGTCACACAGTAACCAATCAAACTAAACTTTATGATGGGAAATACTTATATACGAGTATTATACAACAATATTTATTCGTGTACAAATTTATTTGTTAAATTAATAAAAAGAGAGTGTGTTTAAAGAGCGACACTAAGTCTCTATACATGTATAAAAGAGAATAATTTATTGACATACCTTAGAGATCCTCACTCAAACTGCCTGCAACTCACAAAAAGGCGTCAATCTCGTCTTGTCTTATTTTACGGTGACAGGGCAGTTTGGGTTTGAGTCTAAGTCGGGTGTATTGAGATGGATTTTCCTAAATGTATCTTCCTCATCCCTACCCAACATCAACTGTTTCCAGACTGTGGCCAGGTCAGTTTAGTTAAATACCTCCATCTTCCTCTAGCCTTCCACCATACTTCTTATTTAATGGTTTACATTACTCTCCTCTCACTTGCACACTTTCTGCTATCTGCTCCTCCCTTCTCTTTCTTGGTCTCCCTTGCAGTCCTTTTCCTATATACTTCATCCCCATCATGTTCTTTAGTATATCTCCTTTTCTATCCTTGACACATGACCATACCATTTCAACCTCACTTCCTCTAATATCTCATATACACCTAGCTTTACACCAACTCTTTCCTGGAAAACTTCATTCCTAATTTTATTTCTCCTCGTGACAGCTAACATGCTCCTCACAAACTTCATTCCCATGGCCTCCAGGTTCCTAGTCTCTCTTCAATTACATTTCCATGTTTCTGCTGTATGTGTGACAATGGGTTTCAAAGTACGCCCTGTACAACTCCTCCTTACACTTAAAGGCCACTTATCTTCTCCAGAGCAGGTCTCTTACACACCTATATAACAACTCCACCTGCTGCCCTCTTCTTATTAGATCCGCTCCATGCCCCCCTTCGCTTCACTAACGTTTACAAAATATTTTACTCTTTCTAACTTTCTCATCCCTACACCATTTGTGGAAATATGTGGGTAACCTGGATGGATATTAGAGGGTTGCAGCACTTTGAAATAAAATTTCAAATATTCTACTTTCTCCAAGACTTGAAACCTCAATGACCCCACCCTTAGCTATTTATTTTACAAAAGCATCATTGCAATAGCTATTGATTTCTTCAGGAGCAGCACTGTAAAGTGTTGTGTTCTTCTTTTCAATGTCGAAGGATTAAACTTTGTTTTAATCTGATGAAAGTAACTTGTTAACTTACAGCTGGCGGACTGTCCATCTCATCCAAAGGTTCGTCGTCCGCCAAATGGTCCGTGTCGTGAGATTCAGAACTGTCTCCACCGGCCACATGCCCTGCTACAATCTGAAACAATATCGTACACATGATATACATATTGGTCTCATTATTGTATTTAACACCCCTCGAGTTATCGGCTCCTGGAGTCACGTTGCTGTTTTAAATGCCAAGGCGCTTGTAACTTGATTGATATATTTTTAAGTTATATACAATTGGTAAAAAGTGCCATCTTTCAGCTATCAGAAAATTATATAACCTGCATAGAAATATAATAGGTATTAGTTATAACTAAGTTTTTAAGAGTTTATTTAAATTCTTAACGGAAATTTTCTAGATTTATTTTATTATGTTATGAATTATAAGTATAGTTATAATTAAATACATGGGCATCCACCCTTTTCCACACACAAATCCATGCATGCACTGACATACACAAATCTTTTTTTATGACAGGGAAGTTTTTTCTTATTGTATGAGCTACTTTAAATTATTGGTTACCAATACACTTTTGTAACAACTCCGCCTATTTATTAGCTTTTATTTTTTACCACTGTTTAAAATTTTATAAGCATAAGATACTAGTGGATAAAATAACTGATTCAAAAATGCAATTTAAAACACTATGAAAGTGATATAATTAACATCGCCGCACTTGTTTTAAGCCCGTGATTGTGTCTATCTACATTGTTGCTACTAAACCACGATTTTTTTTATGGGAAGCCTGCTTTCAATAACCAACGTTTATTGAATGCCATTGCAATTTTGGCATTGCATAAATAGGTTTTATTTGATTAATTGATTTAAAAGTTATTAAAAGCTTCTAATAATACTTTCTTATGAATGGATGTATAATTTAATTTAACTGCCTAAGAATATAAATACAATTCTAATATTTTTTATTTAGCCATTGTGGCAACATGAGTTTCCAGTATGACCTGCCTCGGTGGCGTAGTTAACTAACACGCTGGTTTTGTGTTGAGCTTGACTGCTGAAGACGGGGAGCTTGAGGTTCGAATCTCGCTAGGGTGAACTGGGAGTGGTTTTTCCTAAAATGGTTTTCCACTCTGCCTCCACACAAATGCGGGTTCACTTCCTCTATATTCAACCTTCCCAACTTCTAACACATTAGAGTAATTAGTACTTATGCGTTTAACCCGAATGGGTAGTAAGACGTGGTGATAAGTATTATATTATTATTATTATTATTAGTTTCCAGTAGGCAAATATCCAGCTTCCTGATGAAAACAATTAACAATGTTGATCCCTATTTTTGTTTATTTGCTACAAAGTACGTGCTCACCTAGACTTACAAAAAGGACTCCGATGTATAAAAAAACTTAGCTTTCAAAGCACCTCACATAATGTGGTTTCCTCTTAGTTAGCTAGGGGGGTTTTCCTAGCCAAGTTTTTGAAAAAAAGAGCAATTATTGATATTTACATCCATCTCTTAAGGCAGGCTCTCCTAAAACCAGTCAACCCTTCTTTGAGAAAGGGTGTTTTCTTTAAGAGAGTCGTGTTTTTGACAGCTAAGGGATGTGAATGTTGGTCACATGGCTACGAATATCTTTAAAGAGTAAATGTGTTCACTCTAAACAATATAGGCTCTTCTCTCAGATTTAGACTGTTGCAACACTCGCACCCCCTTTCTCCAGTTTTATCATCAGCCCTAAAAACATGTACTGTGGGTAGGTAAACAAGAACTATGAGAAAAAGTAAAGGATAAAAGAAGAGAAATGGCACTAAAAGAATCAGTAGCACAAAAGAGAAAACATAAAAGGAAAAGAGAAGCTAGAAAAAAATAAAAAGATTATAAAAAAACAAAGGCATAGAAGTAGAGGTAGAAAAAGATGGTAAATGAGAGAGAGAGAGAAGTGTAAAGATAAATAGCAAGAGAAAGATTAAGTATACCATGACACTAGAGAATGAAAAGAAAAAAAGAATAGAGGGAAGCGATAAAAAAAAAGCTCGAAAGAAAGCATATAAAGACACACAAATATGAGGAGTTATAAGTATGGGCGCATCTAACTAATCACCCACTGCGACCTCTCACCTCCAGCTGAATGCCACTGTCTCCGCTGTTGCACTTTGCGTTGCGGGCGGCCTTCTTCCCCTTCTTTCTCTCTTTGCTGGATCTCCAGACCAGGGAGCCAAACCTATCAAATGTCAAATTAAAAATAATGCTTTTCTTTATAGACAGAGTAATTTAAAATGTACTTTCCCATTTCTTAATACAAGGTTATATTAAAAGCAATTAAAAAAAGACTTAACATGACCAAGAACACCAATAGTAAATAGTGAACATCCAAAGAAAAACTAGAGTATATTCCAAGGACACAAGTTATGGACTAAATGTTCTCGTTTTATACACAACCTGATATTAAGGACATTGCATAGTTAGGTACGATATTGCCAATAAATGTTGCGTTTAGTTTAAATATTGATAAGATCCTTTAGTGATGCATGAAATTGGGGTTTTCTGGAATTAATGCAAAACTATTTTTTACTACCTTATACATATGGACTTTTATATATAGTTTAAAAGTTAAGTTTCCACTCGGAAAATTCCAAGAATCCAATTATTTAAGTTAAGACCTAAATGCCCGGCAAACAAAAGAAAACCAGTTTAGGAGGGAAGACTAGAACTTTGTGAATTGAATTATGTAATTTAAAAAGGGGATCATAACATAAATTATAAATTATACTGTCATTTGTATTTTCCTCCTCATTTGTTCTCCTACTGCCAAACAGCAAAACCCAGTAATGTTATAAACCCTTCTTGGTTTCCGGCGTTTATGACTTTCTGCTTAATTATGGGTGTGGGGACATTTTAAGACCTGCTTCGATGGTCGCATGTACTAAGGCATCACTTTCACATAGTTTGGACTGCCGATGATAAGGAAATCGAGGTTTGAATCCTGGGCGGGTGTAATGAAAGTGGTTTTCCTAAATTGTGTACCACCTTCCCTCCATGCAAGTGTGAGTACAATTTTCTCTAAATTCTACCTACCTAATTCCAAACCCCAATAGTGTAAATATTCAACTAGCCAAAACAGGTAAATACCTAGTGAACAAAACAAAAAATAAGTTTAGGGGAGAGGCTGAAGTCGAAATAAATAAGCCTTTGGCACCTTCAGAAATGAAGTTGGCCCGCATGATAAATTAAATTAAAATGGCAATTATAGTTCCCTTAACACACTTGCAAGACAATTTTATTGGAAATGGTTTTGAGATCAACTCGAGGATCTCAACCTTTAGTTTTTAATATATCCCTCTCGTTCTTCCATTTCTAACAATCACCAAACCATATAGTATCACTATGATCATATGGAACACTCCCAAAGATTTAAATTTTTGGCAAAATTGTTAAAACCGTTTTAAAAAACTTCAAATTTTCAAAAGTCATTCTTTAGTACATTATACTCAAGTTATTATTTTATATAAAAGCCAACATATGTTCTTATTTATTATGTAAAATTATTACGAACAAAATTGGTGGAATAGAAAATATTGTTGTATCCAATTTTTATTTTTTAGGTCAGGTATGCGCAAAACAGTTGAGATCCATTACAATACTGAAGGGTGAAAATATTCATGAATATAATATTTTCTTTATATGAGATGATAAAAACAATACAAATTCATCTAGTCGGAATAGATACTAAGTTTCTAAGGACAGAGCAGGGTTTCTAGCTCTCGTCACTTGCGATAGTTCGCGGACCTGATATGGATTGCAATTTGTTCGGTAGGATACTACTTGAATTTCTGTAATTATATGTATGGACGAACAAAATAATTAAACAAGCACTTAGTAAACAGATGCATATCTTTGAGGAAAACTTTTTATTTTTATTTTTGAGATAGTTTGTAGTATATATTTGGAAGGTTTTACAGGAAAGGTGGATATAAAACATAAAAAAGGGAACAATCACAATATGGCTGTTACAATAAAAAGAACACAGTTCACACTTTACAATGCTGCCACTGGACAAATAACCTAGTTTAGGGGATTGAGTGGTGATGATCGATTTTCTTAAATTATTATTATTATTATTATTATTATTAGCACCGCATCTTACTACCCGTTCGGGTTATACACACTTAGCTAATGTGCAATGATAGGGTAATTGTAAGATGAAATGAAGGACCTACAGTTTAACGTGGAATCCGAACCACGGTGGAGGCCTGGCATTACCCACATTCACAAGATGTCTTCTCAGAGGTGAAGGAAGGGTTTGGTAATCAGATAAATCTGTGCCGGGACCGAGGATTGAACCCCGGCCGCCAGCACAGAAGTCTGACACCTTACCCCTAGACCGCCAGGTCACCGATTTTCTTAAAGAGGCAGCCAATACCTCTTTGTCCAGTGGAAGCAATGTAAATTGAAGACTGTGTTCTTCTTTTAATTATTAAAGCCATTTAGTGTTTGTTCTTTTTATATATTTTCTATCCACCTTTCCTGTACATACATTAATAACTAATGCATTATATTGGTGCTTTGTAAGAGAGGACCAGGATATTACTTTTTAGAAATATCTCAATAATGGATCATACAGTTTCTGAAATAGTACAGGTACTATCCAGATCGTACAGTTGGCAATGCTGGTTCAGAGTTACCAACGACCTGTGGTGGTGTGTACATACTTAAACTTGGGGTCGGTGGCAGTGTCGTCTCTAGCAGGTGGTGGCGGTGATTCGGGAAGTTGTCGCTGCGATTCCTCAGTAGATGGCTCCTCCATTGCTTCCTCCCCGACTGTCTCCTTACTTCCGCTGCTACCACTACTGCCCTTTTTGTGAAACTTGAGTGCTAGGCTCTTGCGGAACTTCTGGAGAACACTTTCTGACACATTATCTACCAAACAAGAAACATTTTATTCAAATGCTTAAAATTAACTAATTTTAGGCTCTTGCGAAACTTCTGGAGAACACTTTCTGACACATTATCTACCAAATAAGAAACATTTTATTCAAATGCTTAAAATTAACTATATTTATGAACATTTTGTTAATTTAAAATAGGGATGGGACTCTATATTCCTCAATTCCTTAAGGATATTCAGATTTAAAAAAATTATAAAATCTGAATTTGTTTTATGAGCATTACTGTGAAGGGTCTATAGGTGGTTCAGCCCTAACATAATTATAGGACAAACTTAACCAGGCTCCGGACAATTAATTTAACACTTAACCGACTGTATGATTGTTATAATGAATACATTAATTCTTTATTAACTATTTATATTTTCTACTGCTGGTATTCTATCATATTTATATTTCCTTCTTTAGTATTAATCTTATCAAAGATTCACCTTTGATCGTGAGATTCAGCGGTAAAATGAATATTCGGATTTGACCCATCTCAAATGCTGGGAATACAATCAAATTAACGTTCACATAACCAGAACCAACAGGTGCTCAAACCAGGCCCAGCACAAGGGGTAAAGTATAAGCCCCCCTCTATATGCAGTACTCGACTTAGTGACGGTAGAACCTTATTTGTTTAGAAGGAGCAGATAGCAAAAAAAAATTATATTTTTAAAAGGATTTTGACCCACCAAGGCCAAAGGAAGGAGGCATGGGTCACCCCCAAGCCCCCGCCAACAAATGTCAAGAAAATATTTAGAGTGGCCCTCATCTGGAATTTTTTTTTAGTCAGACTTTTATATAAGCTATTTGGAATGGTCTTCAATAAACATTTTGAAATTGGGATGCCCCTTAAAGCTTTCTGAAGTCATTTTCCTCGGGATTTTTTGTTATAAAATTTGCATGCTTCTACACGTTATTGGGAATTTTCTCCACCAGAAAATCTTTGAAAATTGTATAGCTATGTAACTTAACCTATTTTCAATGGTCCTCTCTTGCAAATGTTTGAAAACTAGTTTTTTCTAGAAGCTATTTGGAATGTTTGTCCTTGAGGATTAAAAAAAAATAATTTGAATGTCCCTTGAAGCTATTTAGCGGGGTCTTCGCCTAGAACCAGATGCCTATTATAGATAATATATTAAGTGGTCCTCCCTAAGAAAATATTTAAAAATTGAATGACTGTAAAGGTCTTTGTAGTGATGTAAGTACATCAGCTTCATATTCAATAATATCAGATGGGAGTTAAATAAATCTATAGGGGGTAGGGGAAAATTTATTCTAGGGGAGGGATGAGTTTATTCCAGTCAAAGGGGGTAGATAGGAACAAATTTATTCTAGGGGAGGGATGAGTTTATTCAAGTCAAAGGAGGGGGGGAGGGGGGATGATACAAATAATTTCAAGGGGAATTCCCCTTTCCTTTTTCTACTGCTCAACTTAGATTTGAATAAATATATATAAAAAAAGCTATCACGATGCAGAAATTGTCTAATCAGGATTCATGTAACATATCTTAACAAATTGAGCAAAACACAGACAATGGATTTGAACTGTTTGAAAACAAATTGTTCACTAAAATTAGAGCCAAGTATTTTAGGTTGAGGCCACAAGTACATTGAATAAAAGCTTTATTGGATACACAAAATAAAGCAAGACTTTTGATGATAATATAATATTTTTTTGATTAAATTTTTTACGTGTTAGTGGGTGGAAGGAAAAGAAACATAACGTTTGCCATAAAACTGAGAGATTGTCTTAAACATAATCATACTCAATAAAACCTGATTTTTATAGGTGACTTAAATTTGACCAACAACATTGGATGAAACTAACTAAATCTAGCAGTTTATAAATATGTTTTATTTGATTTATTGAATGAAAAGTTATCAAAAACTAATAATACTTACTTATGCATTACAGTATAGTTTCTCTTTACATAATTTATAAAATTAAATAAGAATATAAATACTATTTTCTAATATTCGTATTCATGTCATTGTTGGAACACAAGTTTCCAATTTCAAAATAATCGAACCTTCTTATGAAAATCAGATTGCAGATTTTTTTTTTTCTTTTACAAAATGAATATCACCAAAGTAGTAGAATAGTTGCGAAATTAACCTGAGATGTTACGTTGTGACTGCGAAATATCCTTGGCGTTGTCGTTAAGTCTAGGATGAGTGAGAAGTGGCAATGTGGCTTCTGAAGACATAAAACTAGATGGCCCGATCCGTTCATTTCCTGAGTTTTCATTGGACCATGTCCTGGGTCATAAGAAAAAAAAAAAAAAAATTAATATTACATTTCATAAACATTTATCAACAATCATTAGGCTCATTTAAAAGCAACATAGTCTTGGAACACATTCTTTGACACAAACACAAAAGTGTAAAGAGATTCTAAGTATCGGGAAAAGTCTTAACATCCTAAAGATGACAAGATGAGCTCAATAAATAGTTTTTATAAAATTTAATCAATTAAAACCTGTTTTATATTACTCCTGTACTAGAAAGAACATTCAAGCACACTCAATTTACCCTTAAAAGTGGCCGGCGTCCCTTGAATGACTACACTATAACCACCTGCTTCAGTGGCCACATGGCTTAGAGTGTCACTATCGCAATATACTGCCCCGTTGATGATGGAGAAATCAAGATTTGAATCCTGGTCAAATGTACTGAGGTTTTTTTTTCCCTAAATGGTTTTCAACACACTCCATGCAAATATGAGTACACTTCCTCTAAAATTCAACCTTCCACATCCCTAACTAATTAGCATAATTAGTACATATGTGTAACAAACACTATGGTTCCATCTTATAAGTTTCCTGATAGTGGAATCAAGCACGATAAGATTTATAACTTTCAGGTTAAATTAAGTACTACATTGTGTGCACTTTAAAATGAAAGATATAAGAGTATTAAAAAAATTAAAAAAAGATTATTGTTTTATTGAAAGTTGTATACATACCTATTCTTGTTTTTGTTTTTTACTTTCAATTCTCATATCAAGAAAAAGTATCGTACCCATGAAAATTTTAAACCTCGAGGTTATGATGAATTATGAACATATTGTGTGCATCTGAATCCAAAAAAGGTGGATTTTACAATATTTTGTCCCTAGCCACAGTTCTGAAACGATTTTATGAATTCTGTTCAATTTGAATATGTAAATATTAAAGAACAATAAATCAAGACTTTTATTTTCATTTTGACCATAACCCACAAAATAAGGGTAGTTTAATGAAAAGTGATTTTTTATTCCAAATTTTATGAAAATGGATATCTAAGTAGCTTTTGAACTTCCAAATAATACTTTAAATTTGGTCTTTGCTTGAAAATTTTTAAAAGAGTACTTAGCTGTTGAGTGTTTTTTTGAAAATATTTTAACAATTTTGTTTCAAGTTTATAATATTCTTCATATATATATATATATATATATATATATCAAATGTTACTTATTTATAATTTTTTATTTAATATATTTAACGTGCACTTTCTGAACCATCTGATTATTTCAGTACGCAAGAATGTCTATGAGCGAGTATGAAAGGCCCTACCAATTTTGTCGTGAAAGGTATTTTCACATACTTTCCAAGTTTCTTTTACATTCCACAATTGATATGGGACCGACAGATTTACCTCCCCTTCAAAGGAAGTTGTGCTATGAAATTTTATCACTCACAAAAAATCTCTTGACAGGTTGGGTTTGAACCCACAGACATAAGTCCTGAGGCGAGAACTTTAACCTAAGACCACCAAGGTCGACATAGTTTTAGTTTATAGCAGGGCAGTTCCCAAAAGTATTTTCTGGATAGGGGAGGTCTTTCTGCAATGGCTGCTCGTGGTCAAGCTCCCAAAAAATGGATTGTTTTTTTAAACATTAAAACCCTCTTTGAAGAAATGTATAAAGTGTTTTTTTATCATACATAATTGTGGTTGTCGGTGCTATGAATTTTTTAACACTCTAATTATCTAGTAGCCTGAGTATCAAGGAGGAATAAATAGATACACTATTAATAATAAATATGGTAGGGGTTCAAACCTCTATACATTCCCACCCCATCTATAAGCCCTGGTTAAAACAAAATTTGATGATTATTTGCTCAATTTTGATGCAATCAAACCTTTTATATATTCTGGTGGTGACTTTACATGACAAAGCTTGATGATAGGACCTGTTGTGATCAGTAGGGTCTTGAGGCGGTTATATAACTCTCTCAATTTACAATAAAACAAATTGGGGGTAGAGAGCTATATTTCAAAGAAAAGGTACGTATAAAATATATGTAGCACAATTTAAACTTCTCACCAGACCATTCTAAGCCTGATGGCATTTACTACGCTTTAAATTATTATCCTCCTTATAATATTCTTATGGTCTTCAAGTTTCTTTTGATGTCTCATGAAATATTCATAAGTTATAAAGACTTTAAAAAGCAAGAATTGTTTCAAAATTTTTTTTTTTTCAGGGGAAAAAATAAACGACAATTTAAAAACGGTTGTGAGCGTCAAGTTTTTATGTGCGATTAGGATGTCTATGTTACTGTAGTTTATAGGTTGTATTTATTATTAAAAATATTATTGAAAATACTTTTATGAAAGACAACTTATTGCTATAGAATTTTGTAACTACACTACAAAATCACCGTAGATACCATCAAAATGGCATTTTGAGTTCAACTCTTGAGACTCTACTCTAGAGCAGTGGTTTCTAAATTGTGGGTCAATCAATAGCAGATTTTTGGTGTGATACAAATAGTTTTTTAAATGTGAATTTTTTGTAATTATTTGAAATAAAAAATAAATGGGAAAGTGAAAGTACAAAAATTATTATTTTTAAATAAGGCACATAGATTTGTAAAATAATATTGAAATGACAAAGGAAAAAAGTAGATTTTTTAAAATTCATTATGACCATCAAAGTTAGGTGGGTGACAGTGACTCACCTAACTTTGATGGTCATGATAATTTCATATTTGTTGTAGTACTTTTTCCTTTAAAAATATAGTTGTTCTAGAAATTGGGTTGCAATTCTAAAACGTTTGGGAGGCACTGCGCTAGATAAGCGGTAGAGTACCTTTTTTGTGTGTTTAGCCCCAAATAGAGTTTATTTTCATCTTTGTATCCCTAAAGTTGTTAGTGTATAATGCAAGTTATACATATTCTATAATCTACATCTGAAATAACTAATAGGCGCTCATAGATAACATATATTCATTATTTTTAAAATTCTATGTACCTCCTAAAATGTCTCCGCATACCCCAGGTTGGAAATCAGCGCTCTAGAGTACTTTGTTAGTGTAAACTTAAAATATATTCCATTCACCGTAGGAATTGACTTCTGAAAGGCCGTTTTCCCTACCATAAATCTAATATATAGTAGGATATTGGTAGGAAAAAAGTCCTTTCAGAGAGTAATTCCTACCATGAATGGAATATAGGTGTGCCTTTTACACACAATAAAAAAAAAGTGTTTAAATATATTATACAAAATATTATTTATTTTAACATGCTTGATGGATTTAAAATCCCACCTGTGAGTTAAATGTATTTTACTTTTATAGAAAACGGGGTCATTTCAGATCCCCCTCCCCCCTTTTCCAAATGTGGTTCACCAACCTTTATCACAAAACATACAGTGCATTTCTTTGAAAACACCTATATAACACCACTATAAGTTCATACTTTTGTGAAAAGTTTAGTTTTTCTTATATCCACACAAAAAAACCACGAATCTCTCTTTCCTTGGAAAAGAAACCGATGCCAAATATTCCCTTCCCCGATTCCCAGCGGGGAATACTTCTTGGAGACTTGAGAGCAACTACACGGATTTCACATTTAAAGTGTTCCTTCCATCAAAACATGTCGTGCAGATGTGAGGGAGTGGTTTCCGTTTTAAGTTTGATAAAAATAAAGAGAGGAAGGAGTCAACAATGTTTTCAATAATACAATTTGTCTACCTTAAATTTCTATAAGTATTGTATATAGATATTATTGACACACATCATTCAAGAGTGATAATTATTCTTGTAGGTTTAAAAATGTATATATTTATTGACTACTTATGATGTATTATTGGATTTTTAGTGGTAGTCTCTGTCCACATTAAGGTTGTTAATTATTTTATTTAATCTAATCTAATCGGTAAGGATGAGAAGAGCAGGCCTATCTAGTAATCTAAGCATCCATTTTACTGTGGAAAGGAAATGGGGGGAAAAACCCACAAGGCGAGCAAATAGAGGAGTTATAAATATATTTGAGCAATTACTGCCTATCTATTAGTTTTTTTACATAATTTTAAACACACAAATAAATAGTTGGTTTCTTATCTATACTAATATTATAAAGAGGAAAGATTTGATTTTTTGTTTGTAATGGATAAACTCAAAAACTACTGGACCGATTTTAAAAATTCTTTCACCAATATAAAGCTACATTATCAGCGAGTAACATAGGCTATATTTTATTTTGAAAATTTAATTTATTCCTCATAAAAATGTCGATAGTCACTCATATTTTATGGTAGAGTCTATGATGAATCTTAGATATGTGTGTTGAAAATAATAATGCAAAGGGGGGGGTCTAGTCTGTAATAAAATAGTCTATCTTATCGTTAAAAGATTGACAGTAATAAGAATATTATATTTTTAATATTTAAAAGTACTAACTTACAAAATTTATGATTTAACCATTATAAGGCCAATGAAAAAAATGAAGTTTTTTTAAATGTCACAAGAAATATAATGTCCATAAAATAATCGATTTCATATTTTTAAGCTCAACAGTAACATAAATGATGTTATATTTTTATATTAGCCTGTGTATCCTTTCTTCGTACAGGGAATTTATAAAGTAGCTTTCTTATTTCTAGATTATTAAACTAAACACAAGGAATAGTATGCAAATCTTAAATTATGTTTGGATATTAAACCTTTAATGATTTAAATTGGGATACAAAACTTGAAAGTAGACTGACTAATAGGCCTACCCAATGTTAAAATAGGGGTATAATCTGAACATGTTTTAAAAGCTGACATTTCTTTTTAAGATTAAGTGTCCTTCCTTATACACAATATGTTTAACTTTTGCCTTTTGGTGATAATAAAAAAAGCAATAAAAATGTCAAAGAGCATAAATAATTGGTCGTTAAACGATTGTGATTAAATCCAATCAAAAGTGGTTTAACATTTTTTTTATACCACATCTACCCTGTTCATCCTTTTTACCAATTTTGCATCTTTTACACCTTTTTATCCTAAATTAATACTCTTTTTACCCTAAATTTTAACATTCCGGCTTCCAGGGGCACATCTTCGTGCACAGGGGCTACTATTTTTAAACTTCAGACTGCTAAGTGATCTATAAAGCATAAACTCTTCATTCTATCTCTCTCTCTCTCTCTCTCTCTCTCTCTATATATAAATAAAGATATACATGGATGAGGTGGGAAGATAAATAGTTTGATCTTTTTTTAAGGATTTAGGTATATTAATTATTGTAATTATATTTTATATTATTAGTGATAAAATAGTTGATTTAATATTTTAAAGATCGGTGATAAAACAAGATCAGAAGCAAAATAAGGATTAGGGTGTTTTTTTTTAGACCTGCGATAAAATTAGTAATTGACATGGTCGTTTTATAGTCGATCATAAAATAATTGATTGGATCATTTTTTTAATATCGGCCATAAAAACTCGAGTTAATATTTTTTTTCTAAACATCAAAAGTATAACAAATTGATCAAGCAAGATAAGCGATAAAATAAATGATTCGAAATTTTCAAGATTAGAAGCAAAATAATGATTTGAACTTTTTGAGAACTACAATAAACTAGTTAATTAGATCTTTTTTTGTTTAAAAGATCTATGAAATAATTGATTTGATGTATGAGATCACGGATCAAATAATCGACCCTTTAGTTTAAATTAGCAAATTAAGATAAGCAAATCCTTCCGCCTCACCTTCGAATGTCCCAGTCGGAGCGGCTGGTGGCAGGCTCGTCAAGGGGTACACTGGATGTGTTGTTATGGCGGACCGACTTGGACAGGCCCGGAGGACGCCGGTACTGGCCCCCACCACCACCACCCCCGTCCCCGCCTCTCACCTCCTTCACCGGCTAAAAACAAACCAACACAACAATGAGATATCAACAAAACAATAGATTCCTAACTTAAAACAAAGAGTTCGTGAGTTGCAACTATGGCGCCTCTTTTACTGTTCTGTTAAATACTATTTGGGTTATAAGAAGTCTTAATATTTTTTATTAAATGCCGACACGGATCAAATACAGTAGAGCGTCAATAGTTCAGACGTCAAAAATCCAGATCTCCAAGAAAAAATATTATTTATAAAAATAACCATAGTGGTATCAATATCGGGGACATGGACGCCAAATAAAACGCACCTCGAATCGACCCTTGTTAATAAAAAATACTTTTCTTCATTGTTAGATTTTTGCCTTATTATATTCCTTCAGAATGTGTGATATTTATCACAAAAAAAGTATCAAATAACCGAAGCTATTCTCCGTCTTGATATCATATTCTGATAATTGAAAAATGACGAGCTATTAGATAACGCAGCCACCTTCGACTCGGTAGTTGGCTTATTGCTGCATAAATAATAATCTTGGCTATTTGATTCTTAAATATGCATTCCCTTACAATTATAATAATTGTATAAGTGGCAGCAATAAGCCAACTACCGAGTCGAAGGTGGCTGCGTTATCTAATAGCTCGTGATATTAATAAAATCACACATTTGTAGCCAACGATTTCCACACGTCCATCATAGACTCTGCCTTAAAATATGAGTGAAGAATGACCCTGGGCACGGGAAGATTCCTGGATAGCTCAGTGGTTAGAGCATTGGCGTTCTAAACCAAATGTCCCGGGTTCGATTCCCGTGTATAGGTGTCAATTTTCAGGATAAAAACGTAGGTTTGTTGTTTAAATAAACTGAAGATGTTATAACTTACATTTAATTTTCTTAAGTATCCACCGTCTGTGCTTATTTTATTTTTGGTACAGATACTGTATTTTAGAAAATCCAGACTGGGTCGATCCCGATTAGTCCGAATTATCTACGCTCTACTGAATATTGAAATATTCTCGAAACCGAATCAAAGTTTTTATACTAAAAAAAATCACTTATGTTTATCTCCTTAAAATAATTTAGAAAATGTTTTAAATTTTTTTTTGAAATATTCCGTTCTAATCCGATATGCTTACATCCAGTTATCACAACACGCAATGTAATTACTTTAAACCTGCTTCGGTGGACGCATGGTCTAAGGCGCCACTTACGCTATATACTGGATTGCCAATTATGGGGAGATCGGGGTTCGATCTCGGTCGGTTTGATTGAGGGTGGCTTTTCCTAAATGGTTTTCTACTCTCCCTCCAAGCAAATGCAGGTATACTTTCATTAAATTAATCCTTCCTTATCCTTAACACACTAGTGTAATTAGTATATGAGCCAAAACTCGAACGTCTAGTAAGACGCGGTGCCGTATATATTAAAAAAAAACTTTACAAATTAGTATTTATGTGATAAAGTATAAAGTACACAACATCTAGGAATTTCAATAAGTGAACATAAATAAGTGTTTTATCTATAAATAATTTTACAAGTGAAACGTGAACTTTTTTTTTTTCAAAACGAAGTTGAAGCTAATATTTTTTTCATAGCTTTGAAAGCCTCTAATTTTTTTTATCGTTTCCCACATCAGTGGGGAAGTCAAAACAGTCTAGTTTGGATGGCTGGTGACTGAGACATCAGGTTTCAAATCCTTACCGGGTTTATTGAGGGTGTATTTTTCATTAGTGTAAATATGCTGACAGCCCGAATCGGTAATAAAACGAGGTGCACAG
>CABFOW010005367.1:18538-43486 GCA_902141385.1 Timema californicum | reverse complement strand
GACTACTGCTGTGTCTTGTGTTTATAATATGTTACAAATCATTAGTTCTAAGCATGGTTAATACATGTGTCGTGCCTGGTTTCAGTGAAAATTATAAAACTTCAGTTGCGGAAGAGGGATATATTTCAATTTTTCAGTTCCCTACAGATCCTGTACCCAGATATGAGTGTATTCGCGCTATTCCGCGTTCAGATTGGTGAAAAAAAGAAATAATTAAGTAACTTATGCCATTGAGTACATATGAGTTTTTTATACACTGACAGGAAAATTCCAGACAGATAATCTTGTATCCAGATTTGGTCAATATCGACAGTTATCTGGAAGAAACTATAATATTACAGTTACTCAAGTAATAGAAGCAGAAAATAAAATAACAGTTGGGTATTTGAGACTGCATCCAGAAATATACGGATAGTTGTCTTTTTAAAGTTATTTTGTTGAAGAAAATTTTGAATTTGTTACAGAAACAGTCAGACCAGACAAAAAGTTATTTTCAGTTCTAGAACAAGATTATTAAGAATATATTTATTTCGAAGACTCTGGATTTAAATGATAATGTATGGGGATATGTTAGTTTTAAACTATCCAACAAAACCAAATGCGATGACTTATTTATTGATAAGCAATAAAAAGTAAATTTAAATTTAATGACAAATACATCACAAGTTTTAATAGAGGCAGATTATTTGTTCCATCAGATTTTATTTTGGAAGTTTGTAAGCATATGGTAGTGTAACATTTGGTGATGTTACATCATACCACCCCCCATAATAATCTTCAAGTAATACTACCCACTGCTTATGAAACCGCAATATTAATAAACTCCCTGCTATAGTAAGCTTCTCTATTGTAGTCCAATGTAGAATCCGTCTACAATACTAAACCATATCAAACAATTAATAAACTCCCTGCAATCAATAAAATAGTCATGTACTTACCCTTTATATCTTCTGGCTAGAACAACCTTCAAGACTGGACTATACTCGCCGCGTCCTAAATCTAAGAGTGGGACGAACGAGCCAATATGATTACAACGGGCCTCAAGAATGACGCTCACAACAGTACCGGAATTACGGCTTACCTGCCCCCTGCGAGCAAGACAGAATCTACCACCAGGACAGCGCGTGATGTGGGACGTCACCGACCTATATCTGGTCAAAAAGATATTTTGTGAACACTGGCGGACGTGACGAAGAGAGGGCAGCCAATCCAGGATTGATCGATGGTGTAAGTGCTGATTTTCATCCATCGAAGGGGCCGACGGGATGTCACAGACGTATATCGACAACCCCCCGCCCCCCTCCCTTCAACCCCATGTGACTATAAATATTATTTAAGCCCGGTGATTCTGAAAACATATCGACTGTTAAATTGGACGCCTTCAGGAGAAGTCATGTCCTAGAATATTGTATTAGACGCGGTCAGGATAAGTCCGGTCCTGGACTTAGACATTTTCAGGATGTTTTCATATTTTCTATATATTTATTTCATTTATATTATTTTAATAGACTGGAACTATGACTTGTTTAATTTTGAAATTAAAGTAACGTATTTATTGGAATAAACCTGAATAGGTAACGTAAACTATTTGCTAAAATTAATATTGTGTGTAATACTAAATTTTGTAATGAGACACCTAATTCTTTTTGCCATAAATTAGGCGCTAGTGTCAGTGAGGTCACTGAATATATCTGATTGCCATATTTTTGAGCTAATTTTTGCTAGAAGTATTTTATTTGAATTGTCTGAATTTAGTTGTTAATGTAAACTCATCTTTTGACGATGTTTACTTATTTTGAATGGTTTGGTAAAGTAACGTTAAATTTTGCTGATGGATTGATTTTGACTTTGAATAGTTTCCAAATTATTTAATTTAATTTAATTTAATTTAATTGTGGTTTAACTAGACTTCTTTTGAATGTTATATAATTTTTATTAACAAGTAGGGATCTTGTTAACGTCCGTAGTTGTGTCAACATTTAATAGTCCTGCGGGAGTTTGACCTATTGTCTGTAAGCCAAACTCTTGTGTTCCCCGAAATATCCGTAAAATATTAAATTTAACTTCGCTTTTTTCTCTCTTTTTTTTTGTTTGTATTCAATGTAGCGTAGCAGACAACTTTCGTATCAATTTCAAAGATGCCCATTAGGCTTTGTTCTTTTTTTAGTCAATAATTATCTGACTATATATTTATAAAGTAATGTGTTAGGATAGTCAACGTTTTAGGTTGTTTTGTCAAAACTCACTGTTGTGAAACTGACATTGTGCTGTTGGAACGAGTGGTCTCTTCCAGACTGACCTAGTTGACCTAAGAACATGTTTCATGTTTGGAAATATTCGCATGATAGTACTGCGCATTTGTTTAATATGATTTTCAACACAACCGGTGATGGATTTTTGAGGCCATGTAAATTATTGTTTAAATTGTTATTATATTAAATAAAACATTATTGTTGTTACCAAATTGTTGCTGATGTCTTTCTTCTTTATAGCTTTTCGTAGCCTACGCCCACTTTCCTTTTAGTCTAGTGTGGCCGTAGCTAAGAGGTAGTAGAGTGGGTGGTAACAGTAGTAATTATGCGAATCCTTTAAACTGAAAAACGTTAGAATGGGTTTATAGCTGCTAAAAATCAGAAACTAATAATAAGTGCATAGAGGCAATTAAAATTGATACATCTTTTTATTTACTGCTTGAAGTTTGTCACTGTGGAACAGATCAGAGAAATACAGCATTAAATATTATCTCTGTTATATCCAGTATTATTTTAAGTAATTGTTGTAAAAAATATATTTATTTAGTCAGGTGCTCAAATGAAAAAATAGTTAATATTTTCATAATATTCATGAATGTTAAAAAAAATTTGATTGTGTTTCTTCACGGCATACATTTTAGTTCACTTACATGTATAATTATTTAGCTTATAAGGCTCACAATAATGTTAATAGCCTAGGCCTGGAGTATAATAATCAACATGATAGTGAAATAGTTATATTATGTTGTGTGTTTGGCCGAGCAACTCCTCAAATGTCCTTTTTCAAGTTTTTACTAGGGGAACGTCAGCACCAAGAAACCAGGGGTAAGCTATTTGGTGTTCATAGCCTAATTAGGCCTTTGCACAAGTCAATTGTCTCGTGTTCTCCTTGCTTATGAACACTCCAAATTTTACTTGTTCGACAGAAGTGTTCAAGGCGCTTGTAAATGTCTGTATTTAACACATCTTAGGCGGCTTTTTAAGATTCCTTAAAAGATAGCGGCCGCGTTCTAGTGTAAATTTTTCTAGCAAGTTTTGATAGGGGGTATCTCCGAAACGCTATGTTTAGTCAGTGAAGTCCTAATTGGGACTTAACTTTCCCTAATGTAGGGTATCTTGTTAGTCACCCCTACCCTCAGCCTTGCCGTTCTAGCAGTTGATAGACGAGCTCATATAGGCAAGAAACAGTATAAAGGCTGTCACCTAGTAACCTGGTAGGCATATACAGGAGTAATAGAGCTATATGAGTTAAGGTGCGACAGAACGGAGCGCGAGTAAGTTTACAGTTTTTATAGCATTTAATTTTTTGGCCAAAATAAATCAAATATTTCTCCAGTAGCAGCATAGAGTTTAGTTTTCTGCACATTCTATTACCAACAGATCTCGAATATCTGTCAAGGGTGTCCTGAAATTTTGTCAGCACTTTTCTCTTTATTTAAAAAGGTTTTTACTAAATTCCAGGAACCTCTTTACAGATATTCGAGATATGTTAATAATAGAATGTGCAAAAAACTAAACTCTATGTTGCTACTGTATTATTATTATTATTATTATTATTATTATTATTATTATTATTATTATTATTAGCACCGCGTCTTACTACCAGTTCGGGTTATACGCACTTACGCTAATGTGTAATGGTAGGGTGATTGTGAGATGAAATAGAGGACCTACAGTTTAACGTGGAATCCGAACGACGGTGAGGGCCTGGCATTCCCCACATTCACATGATGTCTTGTCAGAGGTGAAGGAGGGGTTTGGTAATCAGATAAATCTATGCCGGGACCGAGGATTGAACCCCGTCCGCCAGCATAGAGGTCTGACACCTTACCCCTAAATTGCCAGGTCACCGTTGCTACTGTAGAAATATTTGATTTATTTTGGCCAACAAATTTCAATTCTATAAAAACTATTAAAATACTTGCGCTCCGTTCGGACGCAACTTATAATTAATTGGCTGGTGTACTGAATTATTTTATCTATGCACTTAACGAGTTTGTTTGTTATGAGCCTTTATAACTTTAAAGATATCCTATTGTTGTGCAGGAGCTGCCAGTTTAAAACCTTTGAGCTTTGTTAGATGTCTAGTTCCTCTATCTGTGTGAACTCACTACTCAATGTTGACAGTATGATTAAGTTAATTATATGCTTTCTAATATCGCTTCATAAAGCTCAATTAATATTAATATGAAGCTCAGTGAATCAGACCGCCTGTTGTTTGTGTGTTAATTAACTCTCAAAATGATAGTATTAGATAAAAGGGCTATTTATGATGAGCCTAATTAATTGTACATTATTGCTCGCTTTCTCTCCCACTTGCTCATGTTGTTAATATTATCACCGTCATACAAATAGTCACACGGTTTGGAAAAAAATATTCTAATTTTATATATAATAATAATAATAATAATAATAAAAGAGTTAAGAATTTAGTCAAAACCATAATTTAAGTTTATATAAATGGCTATTATGATATACACTGGCTAAACTTATTTCATACGTCCCTATTATATAAATTTATTAATATAATAGATAAAAATTATGTTCAAATATAGTTAACATTGCTTTAGCCCAATAGCTTTAAACGAAAATCGGTCGTCACTTTAAATACATTTCTAAGTAGGGGGGCTGAATATTGGTTTTCACTTTCATTTTGTCTTTCTAAATAAGTTGTCAAAAGTCCCTATTATTCGATTGTACGCATACAATTTTACCGCGCGTAGACGGTGCTAAAAATGCTAGTTTTATTAAAATGTTTTTCGCTAATATCTTCATTCCTATTAACTTTATGACCATGAGATATAGGCCTACTAACAAGAAAATAATATTGGAAATTTATACACAAAATAGGTGGTATAATGTTTTGTGAACTACTGATCCTTTATTATTATTATTATTATTATTATTATTATTTTAGAATTAAGATTATAGGTTTGTTGGGGTAAAGCCGTATATAGGAGACATGTCAATGTTTTTAGAAATATTGTACCTATCATACATCAGTTGTGCTATCTATATCCAGATGAAACAACTAACAGGACTTTTTACTTTCCGAAGATACCCGAAGGTTTTAAATTTACATTTTAGGCCAAATGACTTGTGAAGTTAATTTTTAGGCCAAATGACCTTAGACCCAATGACTTTAGTGAAATTAATTTTTAGGCCAAAGGACTTTAGGCCAACTGCCACGTCCCCGTTCAATTCTCAAGCTTTTATAACTTTAAATGTTTAAGTAATTATATTCATTCTACAGGGCTACCAGAACTCCACGGACAATATATACAGGAGGTATGGAGTAAGTATTTTCACGCAATAAACTTGGGGTCAGCGATTCCAAATGATGGCGTTATGAGACGTCAAACTTGGCATTGGATGCACCTGGGATGTAGGCAACACATAAATCTTCAGCACGTAAAAAGTGGAGTGTGGAGTAAATTATGACTACATAGTTACAGGCATTGATTGGCCTGACAACAGGTACCTATAAGGAATTGATGATTATATCAAGGATATGGTTGTAGACCCTGACAAAGGTAGATATTGAGAGCACAGATGCATCTCGAATGAGGAAGTGGAAGTGCTACGCTGGCACCATCGTGTGTTTTGGGGGAGGAAATATGGGGATGTTTGTGTTTGTTTGTATGGCGTGCTGTATGTGTTGCCTATCACCCAGGCGCGTATAGCACCAACTTTGACGTCTTGTAGTACCACTATCTGACGTCACCAGCCCCAAGTTCATTATGTGGCAGTAGTTGTCTTGCCACCCCGTACAACCTGTGTAATGTTGTGCATGGAGTTTTGAATAATCCTGTGTAAGGTACAGTTCCATAGATTCACACAACTTACAAACTAGCTTAGCACCTTAACTTTAACATTAGGAATTAAACTCCCAAGGATAACTGGATGAATTAATTAGCAAAAAACAAAGATTATTACCAGAATAATTAAACATACGTTACCACTATATAATCCCATTATATCTCAAGTTTGGTCCTATTGTATTCCTTAAAATTAAAAAATAGTAAACATTTTAATTTTATTAACAAATTTAAATTGAAATAAAAATAGATTATCTATTATATTTTTGAATATTTTTAGTGCTACGTGCCTTAAATGATACTTAGGGCTAGCCTAAATTTAAGCTTACTAGCCTAAATACACAATAATAATAATAAAAATTGTAAATAAATATACTATAAATCGTTTAGAAGATTGGGAAATATAAATGGAGAGAAAAAAAACGTTAATCCCGGTAAGGATTAAACCCTGGTTTCCCGAATATGAATATAGAATTCAATCTACTCTGTGAACATTTAGGGATGCAAGATATGTATAAAATTATAATTTGAAATCATTATAGTAACAATACTAGATATACTCGTATAAATAATAACATTTTGAGAGCCTAGTAAGAATTAGACTCCTCCCACAAAATAGGTATTTATTTTAATTGATTCACATGAGTTTCCCTGATTTTAAGCCTCCAGTCAATTTTAACACCATCCCTCTCCTTCCAGTCACTGGACCTTACTCCAAGTCTGACCGTTTTAATGGCAGCACATGTTTAGAAAAGCCATGTCCACTGCAGATCTTTGGCGTTGCTTCTAGACTCATAGGATAATGGAGATCTCCTGCGGGGAACAGAATCAGTATATTGCTCGCAAGGTTAATTACGACCTGCAGAGACTCCTGATTATAATACTTCCCGCAGGGCACTAGTTTCCTTCATTTACTCAACCCTTGGGTGAGAGCAACAAGGCATGGTAATTGATGGTCTCTGTCGCAAGAAAAGAGACTCATAAGTTATCACAGGGATGAATATTATTTTTATAAGTATTTATATTAAATTATTTTAAATATGAGACTTTTGTACATTGTTAAATAAGCCATTAAATTGTATGTACTTACTTGGGATTAGATCTCGAGTCATCACATCAGGTACAACTGAATGGATGGTATGAGTAGTCTAATAGTAATAAACAAAGTTGAGCAAAATCAAAGATAAATCATACTAAAATATCTCATAGATAAAATACTTCACGCCAAGACTTATTGAACGATGCAAACATAATATAAAGAATAAAATATAGTTGTATTTATTGGTGGAAAAAGAGGTATTATCAAGAAACCTGGACCATAACATTTATATTTCTAGTTATTAATTGACTAAAATATTTCCATTCTTCTGTCATGATTCTCTATTACATGTTCACCATACTCTCACCTACTAAGCACTTGACGTTTTTATAGCTGTGCCAATTTTCACCAATCATCTCTTCCTCCTTTTATACGTTTTTATTCTTCTGGATTTTATCCTCCCCCCCCCCCTTTTCCACCCTTGTGATTGTCATCAAAAGGTAAGGTTTTTTATTCTAACAGTTAAATATACCATTTTCAAAATACGTTCTATTCACTTTTGCTATAAGGGTTAGTGTATGAGTTTCTTCTATAGGAAATTTTACTTAACGTACAAATTGGACAAAGATTCTTTTTCACTTGGTAAGCTATGTTTACTCAGGCGAAAGAAGGCGATAAGAGAAATGAGTAAAAATGAGAGAATGGAATGAATAACTAGGATAGGACAGATGACTAGCAAGGGTAAAGTTGAAATAAAGTTTAATTTATAACAAGACCGTGTTTTTTACTCCTTCTCCAGGAAATGATTAACTGGACTGGAAAATTAGTAAATTATTGTTTAACTTTTTGACATTTTTTCATAAAATGTTAGGTTTATTCAGCATAGATTTTAGTTTGCTTCCTTTTTAAGTATTAAGCTTCATATAATATTTGAGTTTTATTTAATTAAATTTTATTTAAATGAAGTTTAAGTTGCTTAAAGTTTAAAAAAATTTCCTCATAAATAATATTTGTTTAGCACCATATATTACTACTCGTTCTAGTGTGTACTAATTAAACTGACGTGTTAGGGGTTATTAAGGTCGTATTTAGACGAAGTGTACCCGAATTTGCATGAAATAAGAGTAAAAAGCCATTTAGGAAAACCTTCCTCAGTACACCTCAGTACAGTACTCTCCATTTTCAGCAGTCTAGTCTATTGCTAGAGTAGTGCCTTAAGCCATGCGGCCACCGGAACGTGTTTGCAAATAATAAAACTAATATTAGACCTAATGATTATTTTTATTTACGGTGCAGTTGTATTTTAAGGCAACTCAGGACAATAAACGTGTTTTTTACATCCTCTTTCCACGCATCGTGGAATATGTTTTTTTATTTCCCCTTATAGTCCACATCAATCAGATTAAGTAATTAATAACTACTCCTATGCTGAGCGTACAATTAAAGGAAGGGCTAGTTTTAAGGAAGTTCACTAGCTTTCTTGTGGGAGTAATATAATATCGTCACTGCATTATGGTCAAGTTTTGAACCTTCGGGGTCAGAGTTAGTAACTCTAGCGCGAACCTGAATTTGACTGCCACAGTGCCTTTAAATTTTATATTTCTGTGTGTGTGCGCGCGCGCGCGTGCGTGTGACTGTGTGCACTTTTCTTGGCTTGGAAATTATACATTTGTATGACTGGGTTAAATGTTTATTTGAGAATGTTGGTGCTCCACTCTAAGTTTTTTTTATAAACCTCTAATGTATAAAGTAAATGTAAAAAAACTGCCTTGGTGGCCGCATAGTCTATGGTGTCAATCTTGGACTATACTAGACTGCTAAGAATGGGGAGATCGAAGTCCTAATATCGGTCGGGTGTACTGAGGATGGTTTTCCCTCAAAGGTTTTCCACTCTCCCTCTATTCAAATATGGCTACACTTCCTATAAATATAATCTTCCTCATCCCCAAAACCATTAGCGTGGTTAATACATATTCTGATAGTCCGAACGGAGACGCATTGCTAAAAAAAAATATTGTAAAACTTATCTAAACTGAATTTAAACGCAAAATTGATGCCCCAAACAGCAATTTGTTTTGTAAATAATAATTAGTGGGCAATATGGTTTTTAGAGCACTTCTAATGGTCAGGCTTAATACACCGGGGATCGTCCAACAACGATGGAGTACGAAATATTTATATCCAGTTTGCCTCCTGATATTCGGCCGAGATCCAAATCAAGAACACGCTAGAGAAGAGAAACGGCCTTTTTGCGCTGATGGAC
Organism: Timema californicum; assembly: GCA_902141385.1. Classification (NCBI taxonomy): domain Eukaryota; kingdom Metazoa; phylum Arthropoda; class Insecta; order Phasmatodea; family Timematidae; genus Timema; species Timema californicum. Next base: position 34,114 of record CABFOW010005367.1, on the reverse strand, counting down.
TGACCTGTGGTGTTCTCCGGTGAGGGAAATTGGGCGTTCGGGGCTGGAATACATGCTGAATGAACTGAGGGTGTATTTCCTTAAATAGATTTTAATGCTGCTTTACCATAACTGCAGATACATTCCCATTCAATTCCCATCCTCATCCTTACCCTGTTAGTGTGAATAGCCTATATGTATATTTCGGCCCTGGACGTGGTGCAAGTAAAAACTTTTATTTTTAAAATATTATTCAGAAGAGTTTAATTTGGTCTTACTCCTATAAATATTAAGGCTATGCAACACCTCAAATCAAGACTGTAACACAAATTGCTATCGTAATAATTATAATATTTCTAGGCGTTTGGTAATATCGTCTTGTTTTATTTGTCTGCTGAGTAAAAATTGTTATATCCCTAAATAATGTTTTGGCACCGAACCTTACTACCCGTCTGGTTTATGCACATATGTACTATTAACACTAATGAATTTAGAGATTCTGAAGGTTATATTTATAGGAAGTGCAATCGCATTTGCGTGGATAGAGAGTGGAAAACTATTTTCTAAAAAACATTAGTACACCTGAATGAGATACGAACCTCGATCTCCCTATTATGAGGAGTCTAGTCTAATGTAATAGTAACGTGTTTTAGAATGCGGCCACCAATGCGGGTCATAAATAATCTCATCTATTCATACGACGTAGTGTATACAACGGTTTTAATTAGTTTAAACTATATAAACTAATATAACAGGATAAGGAGGGCGAATAGTGTTAGTATTGGCTATCAAAGATAAAACCTATCAAATAATAGGGGATATTGACAGCTATGGAGTCCGTTATTTCCACCATTGATCGAACAAATCAAATGTTTAATATTACTAGACTTAGTTGAGTTTATTTTTATAGGCGCCTAGCCTTTCTCATTATACTTCCTGTGAGCATACACACGCAGTCTATGATGTAAATTCTGTCGTTGTGAGAGACACTATCAAATGAAACTCCTATAACAATTGGTATCCCATATGGCAGGGATTTTGAACACCGTTACAAAACCATAGATATTTTTTTCATAATTTTTACACCACATTTTATTACTCCTTTGGGTTGTAAGGATTCGTTAATATTATACTTATGGAATAAGGAAGAGAGAGGTAGAAAGGGAAACTAACGTTCTTTTATTAATAGGGTGAACAGTAATTGAGTTAGGAAAATCACCCTGAATACATCTCATCGCGATTTTAACACCGATATTCACCACCTCCCGCTCCCTCCAATCCCTGGCATTCCTGTCTAACGACAGAGTGACGCTTTAGACCATGCTACACCAATGCGAGTATAGGTATATAAAGATTATTTTATTTTATTTTATAAGATAATAAACAAAATGTAAAATAAATATAGTAAAATAAATCATGTTAGCGTAGCCTCATCAAACACCATAGATACACCACTGGATATCTTTCCTAAAGCAAGAAATAATTTATGGTACTAGGTCTCTCTGGAGAGCTATGCAATTTTATTTGCATTATGGTACGACGTATTGCTTACTCAAATCTATTTGTGGGCGCTAGCTGACGTGCAATGATACGGTGAAAACTAAGCGTACGCACAATTTGTTCAAATGAAATTATTTTATTTATATGCATCGTATTTCTTAATACGTACTTCCGACACCAGGGCACTGAGGGACTGCTTAAGATACCTCTGTGGCTAGTAGGAATTCAAATAATTACGTTCAGTGTAAACCTGTTTTGTGGAACTGCTTAAACTAACCTGGCGATACTTGTGAGGAAAATCATTTCACTCAATATGAATAATTGTCTGCATGATAGATTAGTTTACTAGTGATATTCATTATGTCATAGGGCATCATTACTCTTTGGACAAACGAGCCCATTCCTGCACCTGCTATTGATGTTTTGTAAATTTTTTTTGCACCGCGTCTTATTACCCATATAGATTTTACACATAAGTAATAATCACACTATTGTGTTAGGGATGAGGAAGGTTGAATTTTATAATAAATGTTTCCAAAATTTTGTGAAGGAAGAGTGGAAAACCATTTAGGGTATAAAAATTCAGTACGCCTGGCCGAGATTTGAATTCTAATCTGCCCGTCATCAGCACAGTCCAGTCTATTGTGAGTGTGACACCTTGGACCATTCAACCACCGAAGCGGGTCCCTAGTGATCGTAATCAATATATAGAATAGAAATGCTCAATAAAACCGATTAGTTTACTTTATGCCACTAGGAATCATTACCGCACCGAAAAGTTCACCACCTATCGTTATCTTGAGCTAAATATATTTCGTCCAACTCATTATACTCTTATCTCTTTCAGGTCTATTCTAATGAGTAATTTCCCGACTGTCTTACTTTCCTTATTTTCAAACTAATAGAGTTTTAACTGGTTAAAATTATACCTAAATATTTAATCTCATTAACCCTATCAAATATTATGTTTGCAGTAATCTCTAAATTGCTGTCCTCAATCTGTGTTCTTTGTTTGATCATGTACTTAGTTTTCTCAGCGTTCACGTCTAAACCTATTCATCTGCTGGTCTCCAATAAAATATCTGCATTTCTTGTTACACCTTCCTTAATGTTACCTTAATATTACCAAATATCTGCATTGTACCATTTAATGTCAATTTTTTCCTACTCTTTTTCATTACCTCAATAGCATATTCTAAGTATAGTTTTAAAAATAATGGGGAAAGTGCATATCTTTATTTGGATTTCAACCCATTATGTATTTTGGAAACATCTGGTGGGTGATATCCAACAGGTACTCTACCTCACGTATCTGTCAAAAATACCTCAATTAGGTTGATAAGTTTTTATAATGCCAAACTTGATTAAAGTTTCATATAAATTGTTTCTTTTAGCTAAATCATTAGACTTTTAAAAATCTATGAATGATTGACATGCCATTCTGTTGTTGTAACGTGTTAGATACTTTATAACACTTAAACTCAATGAAACCCTATAATAAGTTTAAAACTATTACTACTAGATCTAATATATTCTAATAATCTGTGGCAGATATAGACTCACTGAGACGTCACAAGCTGGAGATGACCAAATCTCTTCAAAAATGCCCCAGAGAACGAGGCAGCTCGGCTTCGAAGACCAACACACAAACATCTAACACCTGGACCAAACGACGAGTAAATGAGAGAGGCTTCATTCGAGGTGTTCTCAACAGCCGTCGTCGAGCGCTAGGGGTCGGGTGGCGTGATCATTGAAGATTACCACCCCTCTTCGTACTTGGAGATAGCCTTGTCAACATTTTATCAGTCCCACTAGAATAAAAAGGCCTGTCCACGGTTCACATATATCTATTCTATTGTGACCACTAGTTGTAGGAACGGCTGGAAGATATTCACTAGCATCTGCTAAGACTACGTTATAAAAACCGTGATGGTTGAGGTGTCTGTCTCACCTCCTCGCCGCAGAGCAAGCTACGGTGGGTACTATAAGTATTGAAGGATGTTGTAATCTTTATTGAGCTTTGAGCTCTATTGTTCTATGTCAATATGGCTTAATTTTTGTATGTCAGTACCTCTGACTTTGTTTCCCTATGTTCTTAAGGCGTTGTTTATTTTGTTGAACCTTGAGCTCTATTGTTCAGTGCCCATATGACTTAGTTCTTGTATGTTAGTACTACTGACTTGTTTCCTCTATGCCATTAATGCGTTGTTTATTTTGTTGAACCTTGAGCTCTATTGTTCAATGCCCATATGACTTAGTTCTTGTATGTTATTACTACTGACTTGTTTCCCTATTCCCTTAAGGCGTTGTTTATTTTGTTGAAAATTGAGCTCTATTGTTCAGTGCCCAGATGACTTAGTACTTGTATGTTATTACTACTGACTTGTTTCCCTATTCCCTTAAGGCGTTGTTTATTTTGTTGAACCTTGAGCTCTATTGTTCAGTGCCCAGATGACTTAGTACTTGTATGTTAGTACTACTAACTCATTTACCTATGCCCATAAGGCATAGTTTATAACTTTATGCAATATCTTCCTATGTATAGTAGGCTTGGACGCAAATATTAAGGTCAAGATTATACTCTTTAGACTATATGACCATGCTGTGGCTAGTTTAAAAAATAAAATAAAATAATGGAGGATACCAGGTTACCTATTGCTTTGTTTCACGACCTAATTGGGTATGTAACTGACACTTGTTTCTAATGTAGTTAACTGTGTACTGGTATGCTGAGGGCAACCTGTGGAAGTGCTACTTGTCCATAGTAGTGGCCCGCGGGGTTTTGTCTGTGGTGTACGGCCCCCTTGAGGCACCTCTATCGTTAGACGACAATGATCACAATTTCGTCTAGTATTATGGTCCCCTTTTAAGGGTAACATAATAATCATACTATTGATTGCTCAGGCAGTACTATTTGTAAAATAATAGTTTATCTTCTAGGATCTTATAACATTGTAATGTCTAACTCTTTATGGAGTTCACCCAAGCTAGCTGACTCATGTTAATTACTCCCCTTATAGCTACTAAAACTGGGACTAAATTTATGTGGCTTAGTTCCTTATATTTTAAATTATTTGTTGAAATTAGAATCCTCACGGTCAGCTGACTGGAGTAGAATTATCTATGATAATTTTGTAATTAGGTTTGATTACCGCCACTTAATTATATTGCTTTAGAGTTGCTCCCTTTCTTTCTATTTTATGAATTAATAATTGTCCTGCTTTAACGAGTTACAAGCTTTTCTTATTTACACCTATGACCTATATGTGTGGGTTAAAGGGTGTACCTGGGTGCTTCACACCTGACGCTCCATTATCGAGATATTTATATAACTGTAGCCGTTTATATTTTCATTTTTTAACAATAGATGGTTTAAATAGTTTCTAGCTATAATTATTTGTATTTCCTATTGAATTGTTTGAATATTAATATCCTGATTTGTTAAACTTGTAAATTATTCTTATACTTTGTTCTTTCCAATCAACATATATAAGTTCACGAATGTTGTAAATTGCGCTACTCTCCTGTGTATACTTTCCATTGTTTACATATTAACCCTATTTAATGATTTATAATAGGTTTTTCTAATATAGACCTGCTCATAACTGTATTTTTCTGTCCGTGTAATTGAGTCACATATGCCACGAACAACAAAGACCCTGTTGACGTTGACGCTATCCTACCATCAAATGGAGACACAAACTTGGTGGGCCTTCTTTCTATCCCAGCTGAACTCATAGCAGCTATTAGAGAACGAGGTTGAGGGGTTGCTGACGAAACCGAGGTAAGCGAGCTGTGAATCACTTTGAATTTCTTGAATTCACAGCCGGTGATTTCTCGGATTGCCAACACATCCTTTATGGTTCAACAAATTTCTATGATTAATTACAGACTAGCTGATACAAATAAAGTGTTTGAAAATTTACCTATTACGGACCAATCTAATAATAAACACCTCACAAGCGCCATCTTGTAACATCACCGACAATACTAAATCTAAAGTCTTATCGGGATTTCTGGAAAAAATACCGCCTTGTGATGGTAACAATTATGAAATTGTATTTAAATTTCTTTCTTTTGGAAATCAATAAGTTATTTGACACAATTATTAGTAGAATGTTTGGGTCAAAATCTTTCATGGAGAAATTGTAGACATAAAAATGTAAGTATTTTGGTCCTCCACGAGCTTGAAAACCCAATTTGTAAATAGATTTCAAAAACCATGCCATTCTTTTGTCTGTCTATATCTTGGAATAGAGTGGAAATCATTCTAGAACTTATTTAAGGTTTTCATAAGGAGTTTTATTGAATTTTATATCCAACCCTAAAATGATTGTTAAGTTGACTGAAGTGCAAAAAGAGAAAAAAGATATTTTCTCAAAATTATATTCAATGATTTTGTTTAAGTTATGTATCAAGACACTGTTAAACGTTAAAAACAAAATGGGAACTTTAATTTTTCCACTAAATTAATTTTAAGGTTACTATATATATATATAGGCAAAAATTTACAATTTGTATCATATCCATGTAACTATTTTAAATACGAAATAACTTATCACTGTAAAGATGTTTAGCTATTAAAATTAAAACGCTTTTGTTTGAAATATATTTTTTTGAAACCATTAATTTTTTAACTATGAGCAAACATGTATATATTTTTATTGAGTACATATAAATATTAAATTGATTGTTATGTTCTATGGTGGACAGAGATGTTCCTCTTTATCAAATGTTTCTGTAACAGTGTATATTATTTCATGTAGGCTTTTTAGTGGATTGTTTCTGCAACAAAGCATTTTATTTTGTTTCACAAATCTTACAATTTTTTAGTGAATATGTATATATTTTAAGATTAGAGAGAAAGAGAGATATGTGTGGTGCACCGAACCATTTATTTAAATTAGATATTATTACACGTTCCTTCCATCCCTATAACCTCACGATTACGAACATATCATTTTATGAATTTCTGTTACGAACATTTGACCAGCTTCCTTTTTTTTTAACCCTGATGGGATTGAATTTAAGGCACTACTCTCGCAAAAGATAGACTACCGAGGGTGGGGAGACAGGGGTTCGAATACCGGTCAGGTGTACTGAGGGTGGTTTTTCCTAAACTGTTTTCCCCTATCCCTCCGTACAACCCTAACGTGTAGTAAGATGTGGTGATAAAAAAAACCTTTCTAATAGCTTATTTGACTTCGCTAATACTTGACACTTGAAACTATAGAACTAGTGGTTTAGCAGCGTGGATTTAAACAATTTCACCTAAATTATATCCTTCATTAACATTCAAAATATGGCTGAAATAGTCCTTCTTTTACTCAAAATATCGCTCATATCGGCCATCGGATAAATATACTTGACCTTCACTAAACTATCCCTATCCTCATCCAAAGTTAATACAGAAATAATTATCCCTGATATTCTTATTTTTGATATTTTGCTATATCGTGCCAACAGATTAAACAACTCCTTAATTTACCTTTATTATATCAACGAGGTTCCCAAAGATTATTTATATATATATCGTTTTTAAATGTGTTTTTTTAGAGATCATCATATTTATATTTTATCTTTCTTTGTCCTTATTTTTGTGTCATCAACTTAAGAAATGTTATCGAACACAACAGGAGACGCCCGTACAGAGTTAATTGACACTTTTTTTAAAGACCCTTTACTTTAAAATAATGGCAAACAATCTCCCTGTGAATAATTTCGACATTTACATAAAAAAAAGTTCAGGTATCTTCTTATAATTCGTGTTTTATCTTATTAACGGTACTCACTATTTAGAGATTCCCTTTAGTTAAAGGAGTTGTAAATCAAAGTATAAATCTTTAATGAATGTTTCTTGTTCGTTTAAACTTACCGTTTCCTATGCTCAAACTTACTGTTCTCTATGTTTTGGCCTGTTGTGTTTGCTCTGGAACTCTCAACATGTTGGTATCTGCATTAAAATTGAATTCAAGATACATATTGTGAGATGGACCAATACATGTAAGCAATTACAATATTTTAAAATAGATATAATATTACTAACATATTATTACTATAAGCAAAATTTATAGGTGCGTAAATAAAAGTAGTCATTACTGTTATAAAACGAAACAATCGTTTACCATCAAGATCTTATTTATAAAATAAAATCACGAAATTTATAAGGTACATATAGTAAAATTGCATTTAATTTTAAAGGAGATATTATATAATAAAGTATGTGGTGGGTAAAATTTAACAAAAAAATGTAACTTTTTATTTAATTTCTTTAAATGGGTTTAAATTACTAATTAAATACCTACATCGACCCTATATTTTAACAATCCTCTAAAACTTAGTCAAAACGAGTCTTACAATAAAAACATAATCAGAAACAAAATATTCTAGTATGAAGGTAGATTTATTGGAAAAGAGATATCTCTTAGTTAAAAAAATAAAACACGATGCCCAACGCTTTTGAAGAAATATCACTTTTAAATAGTTCTGAAACAGTCATCAGTGAACCCGAGAACAATGGAGACATCCTCATTTATTATATTTTTCTAGCGATTGAAATGTTGGAGTTCGAAAACCAGATGGATTTCATAAAGTTTAAAAAGTTTTCTCGCTCTCCTTCCACGCCAATGGGAGTAATTTTCTTCTTTAAATTCTGCTTTCCTCATTCCTAACCAATTAATTTGAGTAAACAGAGGTTTAGACGTTAAGACGTAGTGCATTAGAAAAGTTGAAAACAATGAGTTTAAAAAAATACATTTCTACAAAAGTGTAGGTTTTGAAAAATTTAGATAAAAATAACTATTAAAGAAATCAAACCTAAATGCCCATATCTATACCTATTGTTTCAGGTGGAATAGAATTTTGAGTAAAATGTTCATATAACCATGTGTCCAATTCTCAGTGGATGCGGAGATACAGCTGTCTCAAACTATTGCTGGTGCAATGGAGTTTCTTTCACCCGTGAAGGTTTCAATATTACCCACAGCTCGCATTGGTGGTTTGACGAAAATTCACACGCCACTGTAGAAACAAATTTTCAACATCGTGTCTCTGTAAACGTGTGTAATGGTATGATCAACAATCTGGTGATTGAGCCTGTTGTGTTTCAAATTCATCTTACAGGATCCATTTATCTATGATTACTGCAAAACGAGCTTTCACTACTATTGGTGGAGGTTCTCTTGGCTACAAGTATTGGTATGATTCTTCAGCATGACGAAACACCTGCCATTGCAGTCGACAAGTGATTCAATTTATAAACCTAGCTTTCCCTGAACGATGGATCTGCCGTGGTGGTCCTATTCATTGGCCATCAAGGTCTCCAGACCTCACTCCTTTAGATTATGAATTGTGGGGATGGATGGAAAGCCAAGTATTCAAAGAAAAGGTAAATACAAAAGACAGATTGCTCGCTTGCATTATGGATAGTGCTAACCTTATAAATGAAAGCCAAGACTGCCTCACAAAAACAAGATGTACTCTTACCACAAGTGTTGCAAAGTGTATTGAGGTTGGCGGTGGGATATCCAATATTTATTGTGAACAGTTGATTATCTATCAATTATGTATGCCTTATTTTATCTTTGAAACTGTCAATAAACACAATTCAAGTCATTTATAGTTCTTTAATTACTCTAATAATGGTTTTTTACGTGCCAGTTTCAAAGAGCTATATGTCCACACTCATTGAGAACTGGGCAAATGTTTATATAATCTTTTTACTCCGAATTATCAATACTACAACCTCCCAAAATATTGGATATTCCTCCTGAAGCAACCGTAGATGGTATACGGTGTATTTAAGTTGAATAAAATACAGATAAAAGAGAGAGTTAGCTTACCTCCGAGCAAATCTGCTATTTTATTCAACTTAACATTTGAGCTGCCGTTAAAAAATGGCACGTTTTATTTTATAATAAAATATAAGTGTAGGGTTCAAATTGACGCATAGGGTAGCGGGGTGTTTTCAGAGTAATTCAAACTGATTTTATAAGAAAAAGAACAAACGTGGAGCGAAAATATTCACGAATATAACCGAAGATTAGGATATTTTTTAAAAAGTAAGATAGTGATTGTAGTTGAAAAGCCGTACAAAATAATTGTTATGTCTGTATATGAAAAAAAAATTTAAAACATTATTTTCTCCCATGAGGACGTAGTAGCGAGCTTTATGTTAGAATCTAACACACACACGAATAGTAGGCGTATCCACGCGGCTGATGTACAATAGTCGTTGGTGTGATAGGCCTACGTGTATAGAAAGAGCACTATCACACCAGAAACCCAGTTTACATTACGTTACAGACGTTACAGTAAAATAGAATCCTTTTATGTTTTATAGATCCACTGAAACTTTTATTTGCCAAGTATCACGTCCAACTAACTGTTCAAATATTTCCACAAATGTGGTAGGAATAATGAAGGTATAATTTAGATGAAAATTATCCGAATTATTGTGGAAGAAGAGTGAAAAATTATTTTGAAAAAAAAATCAGTAATCCTGACTTGGATTTGAACTATGGCCTTCCATCACCTAATCTAATAAATATTGTAAGAGTGATGCCTTGAATGGTGTAATTACCAGTAACAGTTTTAGGATTAAATTAATTAGAGGTGTTTTTCTGGACTGTAGCGGCACTTTAGTTAGCACTAAATACGCCGACTACTTGAACAGGGGAAATAGATATGATAGGTTAACACTTGAAAGCATAAGATTAAAATTCATGTTTACATAAGAGTTTAATAGAGCAAACAAAGCAGGCAATTAAAAGATAGTGATCAAAGCACAATCCATAATTTGCTATGTTGACCGGCCGAATGGGCCAAAATACCAAATAAAACAATAAGTTAATAAGTGACACACTAATAGAGTGATTTCGGCGAGAAGCACCATGGGTCTAATCCCATATCCAAACTCAGCTGATTTTTATCAACTATAGCCCCGCTCTTAAAAGAGGTATAATCACACTTTCTAAAACGAAAGATGGAATTAAGGTTATTTTAAGTTACTCCCCAATTGTGAGATAAAGACTACAAACACAATATAGTTGCATTAAAGATTTTTTTTTTGCAACAAACATCTAAAGTATAATGACTGGCGAGTAAGCCATGGCCAGAACCTACTCAACTTCTAATACTAAACAACCCTATTTTAAGAGGTGAGAACAATATGTGCCAGTGAAGCTAGCATCATAGAATAGAATTGGTTACACAAGTTACAGAGAACTGTTTGTCTGTACCGGTCATAGAAACACCGGGATAATATCTTATGTTAAGATTGCATTCAGGATTTTAGGCCTCCATGCAATAAAGGCTGGCTTGTAACAAATTAGTATTGCCATTTATCATAAGTTAAACCACAATCAACGTAGGCGCAAACCATATACCTAAAAAAGGTTACTAACTATTAATAAGGTATTATGCAGCCCCTGAAGGGAGTCAGACATGAACATATAATATGGCGCGGGCCACCCTTGAAGGGCAGCAACAAACCTACAAGCTGCGCACCGCAAACAGGTGAACAACAATGCACAAACATCTAATAGGGCGTGGGCCACGTGAGAAGGGCTGCAACATACCCTCAAGCTGCACACAGCAAACAGGTGAACAACAATGCACAAACATCTAATAGGGCGCGGGCCACCCTTGAAGGGCAGCAACAACCCCACAAGCTTCGCACCGCAAACAGGTGAACAACAATGCACAAACATCTAATAGGGCGTGGGCCACGTGAGAAGGGCAGCAACATACCCTCAAGCTGCGCACAGCAAACAGGTGAACAACAATGCACAAACATCTAATAGGGCGTGGGCCACGTGAGAAGGGCAGCAACATACCCTCAAGCTGCGCACCGCAAACAGGTGAACAACAATGCACAAACATCTAATAGGGCGTGGGCCACGTGAGAAGGGCAGCAACATACCCTCAAGCTGCGTACAGCAAACAGGTGAACAACAATGCACAAACATCTAATAGGGCGTGGGCCACGTGAGAAGGGCTGCAACATACCCTCAAGCTGCGCACCGCAAACAGGTGAACAACAATGCACAAACATCTAATAGGGCGTGGGCCACGTGAGAAGGGCAGCAACATACCCTCAAGCTGCGTACAGCAAACAGGTGAACAACAATGCACAAACATCTAATAGGGCGTGGGCCACGTGAGAAGGGCTGCAACATACCCTCAAGCTGCGCACCGCAAACAGGTGAACAACAATGCACAAACATCTAATAGGGCGTGGGCCACGTGAGAAGGGCAGCAACATACCCTCAAGCTGCGTACAGCAAACAGGTGAACAACAATGCACAAACATCTAATAGGGCGTGGGCCACGTGAGAAGGGCAGCAACATACCCTCAAGCTGCGCACCGCAAACAGGTGAACAACAATGCAAAAACATCTAATAGGGCGTGGGCCACGTGAGAAGGGCAGTAACAAACCCACAAGTTGCCCACCGCAAACAGGTGAACAACAATGCACAAACATCTAATAGACCGCGGGCCACGCCTGAAGGGCAGCAACAAACCCTCAAGCTGCGCACCGCAAACAGGTGAACAACAATGCGTGATGCGCTAAGGTTTCACAAGAACAACTAACAATTACCTAACTAGGTCTTGCCATTGGTCCTTGAATAACCTAAATTCCCCTTTCCCGTTGGAAGGCAAAACAGACTATAACATGGTCATACAGGCCAAGGAGTGAGACACACTCCATTGAAACTACTGGTCTTAAGGACCAAATAGTCAAACAAGAGATACGTATGATATTTCATGACGTGGTCAACATGACTTCGCCTATCAAACCCTAACCAAATTATACATTAAATAGTTAATAAACTCAATAGTAACAGACACTCTTAGCTTGTAAGAAAAATCAAATCATTTTTAATTTACATGTTAGAACTTAGTCTCCTGCTCCCCTCTACAGAAAAAGTTTATAATTTACAAGTTTTTCCGTCTGTCCGGTGAATCTGACGGCACCATAATCGTGACCACTATATCTTCTTTTTGTACTGTACAATGGAGAAAGACGTCGGTCGTCGAATATAAGATTGGAACTGTGTTTCGTTCCCAGCGGATCGAGGCATTCTATACTAGTTGAACAGACGGACCATAGACAAGGGGGAGTGGGGTTAGAAGCACTTCTTGACGTTAAGAAGTGCACGTATGCACCTGGTCATGACGTACACACCCTCACGAGCAACGTTGAGATCCGCTTAGTTCACTTGCTGGTCTAGTAGAGTTTTAGTGCAGAGTTGAATGGAGGCCCGTGCGTGTCCGTGCAACTCCCGCGGAGCCATTCTTACCCAGCAATGTTCCCGAGGCGCGGTATTTAACAAATTATGTTATAACATTAATATATATATAAAATAAGATATATATATATATATTATTATTATGTTAAGTGAGTTTCTTCTAGCTATTTTAGTTTGTACGGGCAAAGACTGGTGAGCCCACTACAGGAAAACTTAACCTAATCATCCACCTTGAGTTTATTTTAATCATTAACAGGAATATTGCGTAGTACAACTTAACATAATTATTTTGAGCATACTAATAATACGAACGAAGCCATGCCACACGAATTATCTGAGAACATACCTAGCCTACCACAACACCTACTAGGGATGCTAACAGCCCGAATGCTCTTCAAGAGGGGGGAGGGGGAGATGTGAAGCTTACACATTCATTTACATGTGATGTCTGGACAATGTTCCAAAATATTTTTTGTCTTATGCACATGCTCATTGGGTTTGTTAGTGCTCCATATTATATTCTAACAGAGCGTACATGCGCACACTTGCAAACAAAAACACTAAGTACCTAGTTGCACGCACATAGAGAGGTATTATTGCTGTATGGTCATTACGGAAGAAAGGAAGAGTCAAGTTGACTGGCGAGGGGGAAGGAAGGGAGAAAATGTTTTTGGCCGTTTGTTCGATGGTTGGTAGAGTAACTGAGGGGGGTTAGGGGAGTTTGAATGAATGGGCTTGTGGCCAAAACATCGTACGCCCCCTTCTTTCCATTACCACATCAAATACAACACGTCCGTAGTTCCAGCATTGTCCGCCAACGCCTCTCACTCCCATGTAGGTATGATTTACTACAAGTTGTCAAGGGGTGGATTTCGGGAGCAGGGATGGGGAGGGAAAGGGTGGAATTAATAGGAAGACCAATGGCCAAGTGCATTTCCGGGTCTCACCCCTCTACCCTCTGTACTCCCTCACTTCTGGCTGTATTCGCCTCCCCCCCCCCCTTCCTCCTTTTGTCTCTCATTTATTTATTTATAAAAGAATTATTGTTGCCAACAAAGCTAATATCGCTCCCTTCCCCTGATCCCCTCTCCCACCATCAGCTTACCCCTTAAATGGTCGTTTTAATCAGAGCAATTTATTTAATGTTAACGCCCGTCAACGAGCCGATTAGATAAGAGCAGTAGTTTATCATATTGTAGGAAAAGAGCAATTACCTAGAAATTATTGCGCTTAAAGAGAGATATTGTGATGGATATTTTCCTGAGTTTCATTAAAACCCGTAGGTTTACCCGTCTATTTTAAGACATTCTTTAGAAATAACATCACCAGAATGAACCTATTTATAGGCTAGTTTCTTATTTTTAACAAATGTATCAAGTTAAAAAAAAAAGAGCTCAGTGCGGAAACCTCAAATGTCACTAAATGATGTGTCAAGCGATATGTTTTTTTACCCTCCAAAATTGGATTTTTTTTAAGTTCATTGAGTTTAAAATAAGTACAAATTTTATTTTCAATGTTTCGTTTCCTTTTTTAAAAAAAATACATTTAAAACCAAAATTAGCATTTATTTGAACTGTTTTTTTACAGTGTCCGGGCTATCCACATTAATTTAATCACACTCATGGGGTATTGCTTAGAGGAAATGTACTCAAATTAGCGTGAAAGAATTGTGGAAAATATTTTAGTAAAAGGCTTTAACAAATCCGGATGAGATTCAAACCTCAAACTCCCTGTCATCACAAACCAGACTCATTGATAAAATACGTTAAGGTTGCATGCCACCGATACTGGTAATTTATCATTTTTTTTTTTCAGCATCACGTCTTCCTACCTCTTCGGGTTGTACGCATATATACTAATTATGCTAATGAGTTAACGATGAGTAAGGATGAATGTTAGAGAAAGTGTACCCACATTTGCGTGGAAGGAGAGTGGAAAACTATTTAGGAAAAATCACCAGATGCACACCCGACCAAGATTCAAACCCCGACCTCCCCGTTATGAGCATTTGTACTGCTAACTGCTTCTTCTATTGTAATGGATAAATAAGGTTATTTTAGAGTAAGTTCATCCCTATTAATGTGGGGGGAGAGTATCAAAACCATTGTGAAAACCACCACCAGCTGAGACTCAATCCTTGACCTCCCTCGTCACCGGTTATCCAGTTGCGATCCTTTCCTGTATACTACGTGACCACTGATGTAGGTGTTGTATTTATGTAAATGGAGTATTTATATTATTAATAGAAGCTCCAAGCTCGGTGTATCTAATAAAACACTGAAATAAAAAAAAACAATTCTTTGGTTTTTGTGGTTAGACCTTTCAGGCCATCTTGTCCTACTGGTTCAGGAGGCTAAGAAATTGAGAGATTTGTTCTCGATCCCCAGCTATAGCAAAAAAGTTTATTATTTTTTATGAGATTTGTCCTTTTTTTTTCAAGTACTAATATTTATTTAAATAAAAATACAATATAATCTTGGTTAATTTAAGTACAAACGTAGATTAAACTTCTGAATGCGTATTAGTGACGGTTGTGTAGAATTACTACGCCTTTCCGAGACATTAATTAATTGTTCCAAGACCTTTGCTCAAACAAAACGTATGTGGTTATTCTAGCTCAAACCCTAACAATTCGGAAAGTATTCACAAATCAATGTTTGGTTAGACCACGGAGAAATGACCACTCAACCGAAACATCAAAGGACCCGCAGCGATGTTACAAATTTTCTTTTTATGGCTACTTGTTGAAATTGATACAGCAGAAGAGCCGGAAAAAAGGCATTTACCTCGTATTGAAGACATTCTTGAAGGTGGAAAGGGGAAGACTAGTGTGGCGGGGGGGGG
>CABFOW010005367.1:0-18069 GCA_902141385.1 Timema californicum | reverse complement strand
TTTTTTTTTATTGAAAACACAAGAATTTTGACAAGTAAAATTGTTTCACATTTTAAATGTATGTACTCTGTTAACATTGGATCACACATACACTTGACTTAAAATATAATAAATCGTTGACAAAAAAAAACTTAATATTATATATTAACTCAATTCTGAGACCAGAAAATTATCATACTTTAAAAATAGGCTATATAAAAAAGTCCTAAGCTATTTTAGGCTCCTCAAATTCGAACCAATGTTATCTTTACTTGTAGGCAACCGTAAGAGCTACTTATATTAAGCTTATTTTCCATAGCGTTAACCATGATGATTATAAATTCATTTTACGCCAAGCTTAAAATTTGACCCGAAAAAGATCAGAAATTAAAAAAAAAGTTGAGAGTGAAATATCATAGAAGCACCTAGTAGAATAAACACATTTTTCTAAGTTAAAAGATGTATATCAAGTAAGTACTATCTAAGAAAATTTTGTATTTAATAGGTTAAGACAGAACAAAATGTAGTCTAAGAGCGGAATCTTTGTTTTGGGATGCGTTGTAAAGTTGATGATCAGAATATTCACATTCATAGCAGTGCATCGTGAAATATAAGAGAAGAATATTCATTTACATTGCATTGAATTGTGAAATAGAATAGCAGAACCTTTTCTTGCATTGCAGTGCCTCTTAAAATAGAAGAATATAACATTTGTTTGCATAGCTACAGCCTAGTTTTGGTTGGAAGAACAGTTTAGAGGACACAAACATGTGTTTTATGGTCAACATTAATAACATTCTACTATATTAATTGTTTTATTTTATAAATTTTGATGATATATATCAACTATGACAGCTGCAGATAACATGACATGATGTATTAATAAATTAAAATTGTTATGGTAACGTTAGTAACTACCAGATAATGTTCTTCTTAATGAAATCAGGGTAAACATTACAATACATCCTAAAATAGAGGAACAGAACATTTTCTTACTTATTTAAATTATAATTCATGGTGAAATAGAAGAACAGATTATTTTCTTCCATATTTAAATTACAATACATGGTGAAATAGAAGAACAGAACATTTTCTTACATATTTAAATTACAATGAATGGTGAAATAAAAGAACATAACAGTTTCTCGCATATTTAAATTACAATACATGGGGAAATAAAAGAACAGAACATTTTCTTACATATTTAAATTACAATGCACGGTGAAATAGAAGAACAGATTATTTTCTTCCATATTTAAATTACAATACATGGTGAAATAGAAGAACAGATTATTTTCTTCCATATTTAAATTACAATACATGGTGAAATAAAAGAACAGAACATTTTCTTACATATTTAAATTACAATAAATGGTGAAATAAAAGAACATAACAGTTTCTCGTCATATTTAAATTACAATACATGGGGAAATAGTAGAACAGAACATTTTCTTACATATTTAAATTACAATACATGGTGAAATAAAAGAACATAACATTTTCTTACATATTTAAATTACAATGCATGGTGAAATAAAAGAACATAACAGTTTCTTGCATATTTAAATTACAATACATGGTGAAATAGAAGAACAGAACATTTTCTTACATATTTAAATTACACTGCACGGTGAAATAGGAGAACAGATTATTTTCTTACATATTTAAATTACAATACAATGTGAAATAGAAGAACAGAAGATTTTCTTACATATTTAAATTACAATGCACGGTGAAATAGAAGAACAGATTATTTTCTTACATATTTAAATTACAATATATAGTGAAATAGAAGAACAGATTATTTTCTTACATATTTAAATTACAATGCACGTTGAAATAGAAGAACATAACATTTTCTTAAATATTTTAATTACAGTTTATCGTTAAATCGAAGAACAGAACATTTTCAAAACATATTTAAATTCAATGCATGGTGAAACAGAAGAACATATTATTTTCTTAAATATTTAAATTGCAATGCACGGTGAAATAGAAGAACATTTTATTTCCTGACATATATAAATTACAATACATGGTGAAATAGAAGAACAGAACATTTTCTTACATATTTAAATTACAATACATGGTGAAATAGAAGAACAGATTATTTTCTTACATATTTAAATAACAATGCATCGTGAAATAGAGGAATAGAAAATACGCTTATTATTGAAATTACAATGCCTCCTGAAATAGAGGAACAGAACATTCCGCTTACATGGTCAAATTACAATGCATCTTGAAATAGAGGAACAGAACATTCGCTTATTATTGAAATTACACTCATCCTTAAATAGAGGAACAAAACTTTCCGCTTACATATTCAAATTAAAAAGCATCCTGAAATAGTGAAACAGAAGATTCTGCTATCATATTTAAATTACAGTTCCTCGTGAAATAAACGAGCAAAACATTCAGTTGAGTTTAAGTGAGAGTTCGCCTCAAGTTGAACATGTAATCTTCTCGGAACTTCCAAATGTGCCAGAGACGTGCGAATCAGTCAACACTTTTTCTTTCACTTCTTCTTTGGCGCCCTCTATGTCTGCACACAATCATACTATGGGAGGGGGAAGGAAAGGGTGTAGAGACTCGTTGCAGGCTAGGCGCACCCTCTCCATGACCATTACGGAGATTTACTGGAGACCTTTTCCTGACTCCAATGACTTCCCTTTGTTAGCGCGTGGTTTCGGGAGACGACAACCAGGGAAAAAGAATGGAACCAACAGCAAGAGGAGGGCAAAAAGTGAGTGAAAAGGGGACATTAAAAGCTATCCCTAGCATGGTCCAATACAGTCAAAGTATTCTTTACTTTCTCTCTTTTATAAAATAAAACTAGGAAAGGGGATAGGAGAGAGTGAAAATGGCAAAATGCCACACCTCTTATTATATTTTTTAAATTTTTTTAACTAATTTTTTTAGTTGAAGAACAAGAAGAAACAATACTTTTTAAACGTTTGTACCGTTTGAAGATTTGTAAGAACATCC
This sequence comes from Timema californicum, assembly GCA_902141385.1. Lineage (NCBI taxonomy): Eukaryota > Metazoa > Arthropoda > Insecta > Phasmatodea > Timematidae > Timema > Timema californicum. The sequence goes on along the minus strand of CABFOW010005367.1, from coordinate 15,102 downwards.
TAAACAATGTATATACTAATAAATTACAACTCAAGAATCTAGCAGATGGAAATAAAATAAATATAGTCTAGATTTAGGTTAGATCCTACCATTACCAAAATGGAATACAGAATGTTTGGAAATTTAAAATTAGTGCTCAACGCTGAGTCTCTCTCCCCTACAAATAACAAATTCCAGTTTCAAATAACTCAGACATGAATTTTAAGTTGATAAATAAAACTTATCACTCACTTGTGAGTTGAGAGGATTACCCGGTTCGGTTGTAACGTCGGATAAGGCATCAACATCTTGTGATATAAGTTTGCCGTTGACAGTAAAATCGGGACTCAAAACCCGTATGGTTTCATTAGGGTGGTTTTTATATATGGTTCACCATTGTACCTCTGCGAAAATATAGGTACATTTCTTCTCAAGTCTACCTTATCCACTCTCACCCCATTAACATAAACATGAATATAGCCCGAAAGGGTAATAAGACGTCCAACACCAATATGAATTAAGACATTTTCCGTTCAAACAAGTTTTAGTGAGAATTCAATATATGTAACCTTTTGTAAACTTTGAACCATGGATTAAGTTTATGCTCTATATAAGGGTCCTAGTTCTCTAGAGCAAAGTAAGTATTAGAACCACGACTTTTACAACCCGACCCGAGCCAGATATTTATTAGAAAGATTGACCATGTGTGTTTCACAAATATTGTAAATTTAACAAAATATGTTCCTTGTATTACTATTTATTCACATTTTAACCTACGCAAGAAAGAATGAAGAGGTTAAAAATAAAATATACGTCAGAATTTGTCTGGAGAGGGACTGTAAAAAAACCTTCCAACCACATATTTGATATGGGAATGCTATCCTACCAGTCCTGAGTTAGATTCACCAACCTTGGCCGGTATATATACATCTGTATTTCTTGGTTGTATGTACTGTACATGTACAAACAATTCAATTTTCTTTGTCTCTACTCACCCCCCAACCCTGACAATCCACCACCCAGACCCCGTCATCCCCAACATCTGAATAATAGAGTACCAGCCAGAGTTCTTGGGTCTCACCCGAGGAGATCTGCTCGGGCTGGCTCCGTGGCAACAGCATCCAAAATTAATATTCCTTACCCCTCCTACCAGCATTCTGATCTTTCCGGGAATAGACCCACCTTCCCACCCTCTCTATTCCAACATTCATTACGTTGCGCTTGGTTCCGTTACCTGCGTCTTCACGGGGATTCCCGGCACCAGGTATCGGCTGGGTCAACAAACATGCACCAAGTTTATCTTATAAAATAGAATGTCTATCGAAGCACTAAAGTGCGTTGCAAATTTACAGAAGCTCCACGTTAGTTAATAAACCATTTGTTATTTTAAAAAAACTGCTCATGACAAATTAGATTAAAGTTATTAACAGGTTTCTTCTATGCGTTTAACCCACCTCAGTGGCGTAGTTGGCTAACGCGCTAGTCGTGTTGAGCTCGACTGCTGAGGACGGGGAGATCGAGGTTCGAATCTCGGTCGGGTGAACTGGGGGTGGTTTTTCCTAAATGGTTTTCCACTCTTCCTCCACGCAAATGCGGGTTCACTTCCTCTAATTCAACCTTCCCAATTCCTAATCCATTAGAGTAATTAGTACTTAAAGCGTATAACCCGAACGGGTAGTAAGACGCGGTGCTAAATATTATTATAATTATTATTATTATTCTATGCGTTTAAATTAACTTTATATATATAATATATAAAATCATTGGTGAAAATTGTTCGTTTTCAGCCCCATCTTAATCAGAATATGGAAGTTCTGTGATAAAAGTAAGTAGCTTGAAACCTATGTCTAATTTTCCTCAAACATATGAAGTTATTATCGTCCAGCCCGTCCTTTAAAGGCTCTTACTTGTCAGGATGGGCAACGAAAAGCAGATGGTGAAGTTAAAATTGAAAATTAATTTCTAATTAGTTTTAATATAAAAAGTACTGGAATGAATGGTTAGCAAATAATCTGACCAATGGGATGAATGTATATCTAAGATAGTAAAAAGATAAGGATATATAGCATCATTGTTGTTGAGTGAAACCATAGTGTCAGCAACCAGTGTTTTAACTGACCTCCGAAAGAAGTCATCGACCCCGGTTTTGTTTGAACCCACGAACACCGGGTTCTGAGAAGACCTCTTTATCCCAAGACAGCTAAGGTCGACACTTGCCCTAGAGCCGTAATTATAAATTATACCTATCTCCTTGATATACCTATATCCAAGCTATCCCGTAAAATTGAATAGGGTTGGCAAGAGTCGGGTTTGGCAAGACCTATAGTTTATTATTATGGTGCTCTCTCTCTCTCTCTCTCTCTCTCTCTCTCTCNTTATTATGGTGCTCTCTCTCTCTCTCTCTCTCTCCTCCCCGTATTGGCATGGCTATCCCGAAATTCAGTTATTTCTAAGTTCGTTCAACATTGATGTTAATCATCTAATTTGTCTAAATGGCCTCCTCTACAACAACAATATAGTAGGCCTAATCATAGTCCCAATCCCAATCCAAATTCAGATCCTTTTGGAACCCTCATATTTTATAGCTGGTGCAAGAGGCGAATTTCAATAAATATTCCTAAACCCTTGCGTTATTATTTTAAAAAGTCACCACATAATATTTTAAGACAATTAAGGACTATTTGATTAAAGCGTCAGAACTGCCATTTTCATTAGAAAGAAAGTAAGTATTCGTAACGTGGTGATGTTGGAGACGCGAGAAACGTCAGTGTTTTGGCAGTTTTTATATCAAAAGTTTGTCAGTCAAAATAAAACAAGTATTGCTTCAATACAAACACATGAACTGCCATTTTCATTAGAAAGAAAGTAAGTATACGTAACGTGGTGATGTTGGAGACGCGAGAAACGTCAGTGTTTTGGCAGTTTTTATATCAAAAGTTTGGCAGTCAAAATAAAACAAGTATTGCTTCAATACAAACACAGGATTTAATTTTATTTGCATAGTGACATCGACATTTCTTGAATATCTGCAAGGTGTGTCCTGTAATTTAACGACAACTTTTTCACTTCATTTAAAAAGTGTTTCATCTAATCCTACTCCGCTCATAAAAGATATTCAAGAATTGTTGATATCACAATGTAAAGAAAATTAAACTCCTGTTTCTACTGGAGCAATATTTGATTTATTTCGGTAAAAAAAAAGTGTTTTCTATTAAATTAAATTTAAAACATTACCTTAACTTGTGTTACCTACATCTTCACCTTAAAAGGGAGGGTGGGGACTAGCCTTTACTAAGTATTTCAACATTTATTGGTAGTTTATTAATCCAAATATTTATACTTTATATATAGGTTGGCTTACATTATTAATTCTGTTTTTAAAATAAACCTATTAGGCCCAGAAACACCCACAATATCAAGAAACATAAGTTTTTATTAAACATTTTTACATAAAGTGTAAGTAAAAGGAAAAGACTGAAGACTTAGAGAGTTTCTATCTTTGTATGTGAGGAGAGGTAGAGGGAGGGAGGAGTGCTCCACGTATTTATACACACCCGGTCTATGCACATATTTAGATAAATTGGGTAGGGATGTGGAATGTAGAATTTAAAGGAAGCTTAACCACATTTGCGTATAAGGGGACATGGAAAACCATTCGTGAAAAACCACCTCAGTGCACGAGTTACAATTTGGTTTTCCCCATCACTAGAAATCCAGATTAGATGAGTTTGAATGCATGCCCATCAGGGGAGATTCATTCAAGTCATGTACAAAAGTACTTAGAACGTTTAGGATATTTTTTATTGTGACTTTTTCAGCATATTATATAGATTTGAAAAACTTATGTATCTGCATATAGACGCTCCACTTCAAGTATCCAACTATCCAACCGGGATTTGAATATTAATCCCTCTAATAACTTTTATAGGGTTGAATATGATGCTTTAAGAGCCCATCTCCCCCCCCCCTTTCCCCCCATGGAACCAGGCATTGCGCCGTAGGGCGTAAACCTAGAGTCTTCATTAGAAGAAAGTGAAATAATTTGTGTGGGAGATATTTTACCACTTTTTTCCCCATCCTTACCTTTTAATCTGTCGGGCTATACGTATTTTTACTAAGATTGTTGGCTAGGTATGATGTAGGTGGTATTTAGAGGAAGCGTACCATCATTTTCGTGGAGGGATCTTGGGAAACAATTTATTAAAGGGCACTCCTATAACATGAAGCTGGTATTCGAACCCTGATATCCCCATTATGGGCAATCGAAACCAAATTAACCTAACATTTAGTCCGTGTGTCTACCGTACTGGATTTTAATTAAATTTGAGTCAAATTAAAATTATAAATCATTTTGTCCATCTCAAATTCGCTGTTTTATATTGAAAATTGTCTAAAAACGAAATTCGGTGTAATTTTTGACTAAAAAATTTTTTTTTATTTAATTTCCCGACAAACCAGTCGTCAGAATCGCTCTAAACGTTCACTTTCTGGGAGTAAGGGGGGGGGGGACATAAAAAATACTAACCACGTACTGTTGTTTCATCACCAACTTTATTAGGCTTCGACCTCAAAATTTCGTTATCCATCAATTACCAAACGGTATTAACTAACAAATTGTGTCTGCAAAGTGACCAATAGCAGAATCAAAAGCTTGGAAGGAATAGGGGGAAGTCGGGCTGAAAGACAATGTTTAATCCTAAGGGAGTAATCCCTTATAGCCAATAAGGGTGTGAAAATAGCTTTCATGTATGGCGGGATTATACCTCTTCCCCACCCCCACTCTTTTTTCATTCCCCTCCGCTATTATAAACCCCCTCTTCCTATGGATATTCCACAATATTTTATGAATAAATATGGCACCTGAGGGACACGCCGACTGTCAAAACCTTCGGAACAACATTGAAAACTGTGAAAAATAAAATTTGTGGAGACAGTTACATTTTCCCCCAATGAAAGGGGTGGTGGATGGGTGAGGCACGAGACCAGGTGATAAATATAGTTTATAAAGATGTTTTATTGTTTTCTAGTTTTACATGTTGCTGTTTTGTCTCAAAAGGATAAGACGAAACTCGTTTTAAGAGCGAGAGAGAGATTCAGATCTGAGAGCGGAGCTCAGTTCGTGAAATTGCTGCGGTATTTACGAGCGCTCGTGGTTATTTTGCTATGTCTAGTCTTTCTTTCCGTGAAGGGAAGTTAACTATTAAAATTTATATTTTAAGACCAACAACAAATATTTTATATCAATAAATGATTCTAAACATTAACTGTAGTTTATTAAATTAAATCAAATTCCATAATTATTTGTCTGGGGTGCTTATTATGTCTCAAAATTCCACGTAGAATTGAGATTTAAATATTAATATATATCTAATGTTTGTATCAAATATAAAAAAAATGACCGTTCAAAGCACGTCTTGTCTGTATTTTCAACGCTAACAAATAATATTCCACCATTGAGTAAGGTATGGTTTTAAAGGAAATGCACCCAAATTTGCGCGTGGAAAGAGGGGTAGATTGTTTTGTAAAATCAGCCTATCTACACCCTGTAGGGACTCTAATTCCAATATCCCCATCAACGGCAAACCAGACAAGACCAGACATGTACCTAGTCTCAGCGAGATTCAGAGGTTTAAATTATTTAAATGTATAAGCATATTAGGAAGATTATTTTCAATAGATTAATACTTGAGTTGAGTTGCAGGTCCAATAAATAGCACGTTCAGTTAATACTCCAAGGTTTATTCCCTGTCTGGATACATTTTAATGTGTATGAGTTTATCAGAAGTCATTGAATCTCTCACCCTTCACGTTGCCCTCTAAATTAAATGCAATTTAAGTTAACTTCATATGATACTTTTACTCCAGAACAATAGCCTATTAAGTCACCCAACCTACCGTTCAAGTGGGTCCAGTTATGCCAGTGTCGTGAAAGATAGTTTACTAGGAAGGGGGAAGGGTATGAAAAGACAGAGGACCTTACCCCACGTCGTAATGACGAGAGACACTTCGCTCCCTTTTTCAAAACTTCACCAACCACCCCACCTCTTTATGACTCCCCTGTCAGTAATTAAGAGATGCTTATACAAACTGCTGTGTTAATGCTCATTACGTCACAACTACCACTTATGTGTTGAAGAGAGGGGGAAGGGATAAGGAATAGGGGGGTTATTCAGACAACACCAGGTCATAAATATGAGCTGTCATGAGCACGTCTGGAGTTGAGTACTTTCACATTTGCAATATTACATTTAGCTACTTTAATTTTACTTGTTTAGTTCAGGAAGGGGAGAGACTTAATTTCTGAACACAAGGTAATTAATGCACGCAATTTAGAAGATAACTTTAACCATGGCATAAAAACATGTCAAAAAACAAACCCAGAACTAAGGAATAATAATATCTGAATAAAATTGGAAACATGTCCATTATCCCTGTCAGGGATCGGGACATTTCACCTGCAGATGTAGTCTGCCTCCTTCACCAATTAGTAGAGAGGATTATTTTTTTTAAATAAGCAAATAAATAAAATCAATATAGCTCTTGAAGATTTTTTAAACTACCTGGAATTTTGTTACAGGAGAAACATATTTTTAGGACATTAAATTTCCTAATCATCTATATTATATTTTATTTATCTTTAACTTTCATGGTGTATTACAGATAAATCTAATTTTCTTTATTATGTATTTCAAGGAATCCAATTAAGTAATTTAATACATTAACGTGCTTTTCCATACATACTTTTACCTTGCTTTACCCTACAGAAAACATCAGTATCCTCACATGACTTTATAAACTAAATCCTCATTAAAAATCCACACTTACCCCAACATTACCATGCGTTCCATTTAAAATATGATGCCATGAGCTACGTTTAACACAAGAGTACACACATATGTATGAATAAGGGCTGCTTCGTCACCAAATAAAGGGAATGTGGTGTTAATTTCAAATCCTCAATCTTTTATGGTTTCTGTAGTGATCTGACATTCACAAATACACACCCAACCACAAATAAACACATTTATTGGGAATAATACATATACGTAAGCTAATTATTGGAATGTGCTAGTATCAGAAACCATCAACATCATTAAATAATCTCTAACACTTCTGGACTTCACTAAAGAGTACATTGATCAAATTTCCAATTTAGTTCAAATTGTCACCGACCTAAACTATTTCTAATGCAACAACAAATTGTATTAACAAAATGATGGACTTGCAATGGGATCCCCTATATCATGTCTAATGTAAGAAATATTCTTACAAAAATATGATCCTATCATATTCATTAACTTTAATTATTACTACGCCTTACTTTAAACTACTTTAGAATGTTTTCTAAAATGTTGAACAAGCTACAAACTATACTCGATAAGAACACATCGAACCCCCACTCCCTCCAGACATCTGAGTAATAATACAACCTTGTAAACCAAGTACTAAATTAACCTAAGTCCGTACCAAAATTGAACCCATATCCCATTCATGAATAGCACTTTCCGTTGAGGTATGGTGGACTAGTTGGAGGGGGGTACGACGACGACACTAGCTATACTTGTACGTCTAATTTAATCTTGAATTTCTCAGTGAAACCTTGTACCGTTCACCACCTCCAACTCTAACTGCTAGAGGCTACAATAGCCGGGAAGAGGGTGGGTGGAATCTATTAAGAAATTTAATATAACAAAAATAGGAACATTAGCAGGTTTAAGAAAATATCGAATTATTTATTCAAAGTAAGACAACAGAGTTGAATAAATAATACATGGCCTCACAAGGTGAACTAAGTAGTGTTGAAAAACATATAAATATGGTAGAGACTGAGCTTGCTCAGTAGATTTGAGGTTATATTTCACAATCTCAAAGTAATAGTGGTCCTTGAAGAAGACTACGTTTGAAACAAAAGATGTATATCATAAATTATTTATCTTTACGAATTAATCTATAAGAAACCCAATAATAATTAAAAATCGTTAATATAATAATAAAGAGCTTGAAGAGCTCCTCTAATTGGTTAACAAAGCGACTGAATCAAATTTGTGACGTCATATTAAACAAACAGATTAAATCATTAAATCTACAAATCCTTATTATATTAATAAAGAGCTTAAAGAGCCGCCAACTTTAAAGTAATCGAGAATATTTTGACTTGTTAGTATTCAATATTATAATAGAAATAAAAGCAATATTATATTATAATACTGGTAAATTCTCACTAAGCGAATCGATAATTGTTCAATTTATATCTTATAAACCAACGAAAATAAACTACTTTTATAAGTTCTTCAAACTAAATACGTCTACAAAATGTTATCAATAATTTAAACATTATCATCAAATTTTAAAGTTGAACAATTATTGGTATCACCAAGTGCAATAAAATGTATATTTAAACTAAATATTCCAAGCAAGAAAAGGAATCAAAAAGTGGCTACCTACCAATAAGTCTAAATATTACAAAGAGACGTGCCCAAGAGGCAAAACGAAACATTAAGTGTTCCATAAAACAATTTTACTTTCCAAAATAAATCTTCTAGTGAGAAATTACTGACGCCTACACTGAACGATTTTAATCACATAATTAATTATTTGTTCAAACACCCAAACTCATTATATGTCGTTTATATTTAAATATTTAACAAAATATAAAGAGTTTATATTTTGTCATCCTGGAGCGATTATGTCCAAGTCCAGACCATGATCTCTTGGGGTTGTGTCGGAATTAATAATCAACCATTTTAGCTAAGCACCAGCTTTATATAGGTATAATTATGGATAAAAAGGGGGGGGGGGCGGAGTAGGGAATCTTCATTTTAAAAGTATAACGCCACGTTATTCTCTTGTTAATAACCGTCATCATCTAGACACATCATTCCGGAAATCTGGTGAGTTGGCAGTGAAGATCGCGCGAGGTTGTCTTTTGGCCGGCTAGGCTAATCAGCATAGGCCTAGATCATCTCATACCAATGTCTCGTCGATCCACTTTTCCAAGGAATGTCAGTCTTTTTTTCAGAATTATTTGATGCCCATCAGTCGTGTAATGGTTGTTGGCCGAGACTATAGAGTGAGTAAAGCACATATTTTAGACATAGTAAGATTTTGTAAATCTTTGATATTGCAAGATGTCTATATGTATTGATTTTATTCGGGGTGGGTAGTATTGATGTAATATTAGCTAGCATTACTAATATTACAACCTCCACAGGTTTATGAACCTCACATAACCTGCGCCAGTTTCTTTTCTCCCACTTCCGTGTCGAGGCGTACGAACATCCTTCATTTCAACATATCCATAATTCATAAGTAGTGGAATAGTGGAAAGAGGAGGGAACGGAAGGTTAGGTAGGAATAGTGGTTGAAAGATAAAGAGGGAGGGAATGGATACAATATTTTCAGCAATGCTTCTTTGATAATTAAGCATTTTGGACCACGTATCTTAGCTTCACTTTCTCTTAGTTCTCTTTAGAAACTCCCTTCGACGTCCCTCTATTTTTCGTTTATCACCTCCTCTTTCTTAGAGTCTTAACCGCTTAGTTGGTGATGATGGGGCTATTTATTTTGCTTTTAGCTTAGTACAGTTTAAAGACTAAAACCGGAAGTTTTCAAATTGAAATTCATGTTTCAAAGTCATATAGAATTCCCCACGTTTAAATACTTAATATTTACACTTACACTAATAAGATAAGAAATTAAGGAGATATAATTTTTAGGAAATGTACACTCATTCGTGAGGATAGGGGAAAACCATTTAGGGAAGACCCACCCGTGGTATTCCTGGCTAAAAGTTTAACCTCGACATCTTTGACATCGACAAACCATATCGGACGATGTTGACGCCCTGGTCAGCGTGCCCACCAAGTAGAGTGCCAAAATTATGAAGATATAAATTTACTCCCCGGTTATTTAGTGGATAGACGATTTGGGTACCTTTGTTGTTAAATTGCAATAGAGTTATTGTTGGTTCGAATCCTAGTGGGGTTTAATATTGGTGTAGAAGCAGGTAAGATGCATTTCCGGTTACAAAACATAGCATAAGCTGAATAGTTATCAGTGGCGGCACGTGATATTTATTTTTAAGGGGGCCAAGTAGAATCTTAACTTACCTTTAGTGATTTTTTTTTCTCATTCATTTGAGCTTTTTAATTTTTTTTAAAACCACTAGAATTACAAAATCACAAAGGGATAATAACATAATACCGATTTTGAATTAAACCTACTAAGGGATGACAATATTTAATTATTTGTACAAAAGCTGGGCATGTCTGTTCTTCTGACTGGCAAAAATATCGACGATTCTGTGGTTGAAGTTTTGAAAATTCAGCAATTTATTCCTTGTGCTTAGAACAAACAACCAGCGAATTTAACCAGTATTGTCTCATGGTATTCCTAAGAAACGTTTGAATTCTTTTTAACATTCCCCATTTCATGAGTATCACAGTATTTTAAGAATTATATTACTCTGGCTAATATATAGCTATTTTTTGACACCTGTTCATTGTGTTTTTGGACTTAAATTTGGAACGCGGTAATTATCTGTAATGCAATGTTTACTTTTACTAATGTTTTAAGCCTACACATATTTTCCAAATTAATTATACCCTCCTCATGTTTTTTTAATTCTTTCACCTAAATGTTTAATATTTTTACAGCCTACCGTGGACCACAGTCCCACACCATCAAATAATTAACAATAAAAACAAAATACATTCCGTTTTTCTTCACTCACTGCTAACCACAACTTTTTACCAAATCAAGCATTAAAAAGTTATTTATTTATTGCCATCCATCTGCATAAATGTATAGTCACTAGGCTGATGTGCTTTTAAACGTTTAATTTCAAGTTTTCCTGGAGTTTTAACCAAAAAACTGAGTTTTTAATAAAGAATCTACTTTATTTATTTTAAATTAAGCAATTTCACTCGTCACTTAATTTATCGGGTCCTTAACACATATTAAATACACGCCAAAACAAAATAGAAACCATCTTTATCAAATCGTGGGTCCTCCAAGACTGACTAGCCCGACAAACTGCCGTGTAGCTGTCAATGCAATGACCTTGGTCAATATCTCTAAATGGCAAAAGGGGCTTATCTGAGAGGGCATAGCCCCTGTCAGCGTCTCTGTTATTGGTCATTGGAGTTCCGAGCGCTAGTATGTATAGTCGCGTGACGATTGCATGGAGTAATGAATGTTTATGGGAATGGAATACTGTATAACTAATCGAATAATTCACTATGTGTAGAGAATGGTGTTCCACTTCATATTAATGTTTTTTACAAAATATTTTGTAAAATAAAAAGAAAGAAAAAATAGATTCTATTTTCAAAAAGTGTTGGTGTGTCCAAGTCCCAAATAGGGAGCTTATTTTTATTTCCAACACTGTAAGAGCTATCCAAAGTTGTTACCTAGTCGCAAGAGTTTCACTGAACTTTGAGTATATTGGATGCTTACACCAATTTAAATCAACATGCTGAGTAAATTTTGTTTGAAGGAAAATATCAACGTTCTCCTACAAAAAAGGATTAGAAATTAACAACGTGTAAATCTATTACAAGATCACCCGAACATGAATTGAACTGACTCAAGTTGAGTGCGTCAGTTGAGTTTTTCCATTGAATCGGAGCTCACTACAAGCTCTCTACCAGGAATAAACAATTTAAGCTTGTGCTACTTTTTTTTAAATATGTCATTACTGACCGGGAGGGACATGACATCCAGTTCGGTCACCTGTATGTAGACTATTCACCGCTCTGGCGGCACAGAGCGTTGCCTAGGGTAAACTTATAAACGTTGTCTACACGTACCAGCAATGAGATGCAGTAATAATAGTGAATATGGAAGTGTAAACCAATGTGAATATTAATCCTATCTTAAGACTAATTTACCAACCCATTGTGACCATCGGGGGGATTCTTCTTATGAGAGAAATACCCAAGGTACCAGGCAGAAATCGAAATTGGAACCCCTATGCGCGTAGCCAGGAGCACTGACCACTACATCACGGGGGGCATGATGCCTGACTAAATTTAAAACTGTGCTAAATAATTAATAAATAGATTCACACTGACGCAAAGACTAAATATTCGCCCCTCCCAAGGCTTGGACCAAATTATCATAGAATAAGTCAGTCATCTTGAATACAATGCCTCAACGATTTTGGCTATAGCCAAGGCTAACCAATTTATATATTGTGAAACTCGACCAATATTTTAATTTAAAAATTCAATCTGCGTATTTAGTCATTAACGCACGATTTTTTTTATTTTCTCCCTCGAAGAAAGAAGTATGTGATCGTAAAAAACAAATCGAGCTCTAGATTTTGATAAAGGTTGACATTTCATGACCCCCTGAAACAGAAAGAGTTTCTTTTTGGGTTGATGTCTGTCTGTACCTTGGGCTATAACCGAAACTATTTTACCGGTCAGCCTAATACTTGGTAACTAGCGTCTTCATAAGGTTATCCCAAGGTGTTTTTGTAATTTGATATTCAGCTCTAAAATTAAGAGTAGTTTACTGAAGGGAAAAATAAATATTTTTTAAAGCTCACTCTGCGACTTTGATTCAATTTGTATCTAGACACTGGTTAACAACACAAATAGAATTGAAACTTATTTTCCATGAAAACTACTTTGAGGGTATTATACTTATGCGTAAATCTCAAATTTGTATCATATCTCCGTGACAATTTGAGTTACGAAATAATTTATCATTGTACATATGTGGTACCGTATGGTTTAAAATGTATTTGTTCTCAATATATGTTTAAAATATCAATAGTTTCTGAGCTATAAGCAAATATATTATTTTTTATGGAATATTTAGAAATATGTAATTGAATGTTATGCTCTTTGGTGGACAGAAAGGCTCTTCTTTCCTCAATGTTTCTGTAACATATTATATGTACGATATTTGTTGGAGTGTTTCTGCAACAGTGTATATTTTCTGGTTTCGCAAATTTTACGTGTTTATGGAAAATTTCTCTATTTTAAGATTAAATAGAGAGAAATTATGTGTGGTGCACTGTACCATTTATTTTAATTAAATTCAACCTTTCTTCTAAGAAATTAAATACGAGTAAACATTATAAGTTTTTTAAATTCAACCTACTTAGTTAAAAATTCTGATCCAATATTCTCAACGAGAAAATTAATACTAAATATTGATGTCGTGAGATGAATTCAATACTAAAGTGTTTACGGCTATGTAATTCGAAATATATCATCGTCAATTTTAGGGTATTCACTTATTAAATAGGAGTATTTTCACAACTTGTTATGCAACGTTTTATGGCTTACACAAATACTGTGTAAACAATTATTATTTTTTGAAAGCACAAGTAGAGTCATCAAATTAAAAATTATGTATCCTTGATTTTTCCACATATTGTAAATATGTTTTTAAAAATTCTAAAAAAATTCAAATGTTAGTATATTATCAGAAATATATTTTTAAAGCGATACTTAAATGCACATAATTTAAACCTGGATTTTTACAAATGAATTACATTATTAGTTCTAAAAGCAAGACATTACAAAAAAGAACCTTCTATCTTTCCCCATTTCTAATCAAAATACCTTTATTTCCTAGACCTTGAGAATAAAGTAAGAGCTTAGCTTCACTTTGAGACTTTAGGCAGCAACCGCACGGTCTTAATTTATTTTCTTTGAAAATAAGGGTTTCATTCTATCCGCCATTAAATGTTTTCCTTTGCGAGCTTGTTGAATTTTTATTTTGCCATGGGTAAAGAGAAGCCTTCAGTGGCAACCCTGATCATCCCTTAAACGCCCAGTTCAGAATCAATATTTTACTTTCTCCGCGTGTTATTTCTTTTCACGACAACCCTCTTTACCAATTAAAATATTAAAGCTGAGATAATGGCATCAAATTAAAAATTTGTTTTCCTCGTTTGTTTTATCAGTTACTTTATCGAACAAGGTTTCTTTTAAAGCGGAAAGCGGTATTTAACCCACAATTATTTTATCCACTATTATTTGAGTTTTTTTATTTCACCAAAGTATTTATAACACACATTTTAAAGAAAATATTGACATACTAATTACGAAGTAGCTTAAACTAGGACAGCATAACTAGTATTAACAACTAACGTATATGACATAAATTTGAGTACTGAAGATCTGAGAGCTGAAGGAGGAGGTAGAGAACAGGGTGCATTGGCAGTCTAAGTTCACACTGATAAAAGGAATGGATGGACTGTAAGACAGAAAACCTAATAATAATAGGTAAAAGGCTCGGTCGTTACTGAAATATTCATATTTGGTGGCCCATGTGTAAAAAATTACGGACCAACTAAATCTGTAATAATATTATTGACATCTACCAAAAAGAGTCACGGAGTATTGAACTTCATTGTCTGCTATTAGTACGTTTAACGTCAATAAAATGTGTTTTCAGTGTTGGTAGGTCAAGGTTTTGATCTCAGCTTCACTTTGATACGAATATACTTTCTAAAATACCACCCTTGTTCAAATCAACTAAGTCGTTAATAACCCTCGAGTTAAATATACTTATAAAAAAATGATGAATATTTTGTTTTGTTTTTGATCTTGAGAAATTGTTCCTTTTATGCTTCTAGATCATGTTCTCTTACCCTTTTTTGGGTCATGAACTTCTTTTTCAGTCTGCTTTCTGAGAATACTTTTTTAAATGAATAAAATAAAATACATAGGACTAGAAATGAAAAAAATTGCTTTGAAACACAGTTATCAACATGTTTTAAAGTTAAATTTAAACTTCTTATACTACAGTAATTTGTTGTCCACGTTCATGATTGAGGTAAATGATAAATTTCAGTTAGAGGTTATTGAAAATAAAGATGTAAATTTTTTACATCCAAATCCGTGAACCCCAGATTAATAACTCTTGTTCCGGAGCAGGGGTATTCAACCTTTTTGTTCGCGTACCCCCAGATATAATTTGTTTTCAACTTTGTACCCCCGTTGGTGCGTAATGCAAATTATACATATTCTATAATCTACATCTAAGATATATTTAAATATTCCTGATCGCATGTCCTTAAAGTACGGATATCTTGTGGCTAATCCTAAATCTAGCCCTGATTAATTAGTGCTAATCCTGAAATAGTGTATATAATTAATT
>CABFOW010005366.1:25677-43491 GCA_902141385.1 Timema californicum | reverse complement strand
TATTTACTAAATGTGGTATCTAATAATATGTAGTATTTAATAACTTTGAAAAGATTATCACTGGATCAAGCTAATCAATCATTTTTAATTAAATATACATAATATATTTTAATTTTAAATAAATATTCAATTAATAATTGTTTCATCCTTGAATTTTATGGCTATTTTATTATGAGTATTGATTTTTTAGATTAAAGGATAGGGGGCACTGGGCATGAGTTTTTGGAACCGTGGGGGCAGTGACTCAAAAAAGTTTGGGAACCACTGGTATAGAGCGTCACTCTTCCAAAAAACTAGAATGCCGATGACGGGGAAATTGGGGTTCAAATCCTGGCCGGGTGTACTGAGGGTGTTTTTTCCAGAATGGTTTTCTCCTCACCATCCTCGCAAATGTGGATACGCCTCCTCTAAATAAACTTTTTTCATCCCAAACTCATTAGCGTAGTTAGTATATATTCGTATGATGCGAGTAGGTAGTAAGAGACGGTTCAAAATAAACACATGGGTTTATGTGAACCCCCAAATTTTATGCTGCTAAAAGGCATACGTAAATCCAGCACTGAGAACAAACACTATGACATAGGCCTTACACAATCAGGCTTAGAAATATAAGAATATTGCAAACGTATTGTATCGCCAGTAAGAACTATGTTGTTACATATACATTCATAACTACAATAAGAAGAACAATGTAAAAATTTGTATATACAATACTACAAACATTCGCACTTTCATTATTATTGGTGATATAATGGCACAATTGTGTAACATCTGCAAGCACTGCACACGTATAAGTATCATTTCATACTTGGACCCATAATGGCATGGTCAAGTGTAACATCTAGAGGCACTGCTCACGTGTACAATTTCATACTTTGAAATGTAACGGCACGGTTGTGTGTAACATTTGAAAGTACTACGCCATTACACTTGCATCATGTTTAGATAAAACGTGCTTAGCTGAAGTATAAGGCAACATGTAGCTGAGAAGAGACGATAAAGATCACTTTTAGCAGAACCAACACTGGAGATTGATTTTTTTTTTCTGATCTGGGAATTGTAAGTAACATATAGGGCTTCTTAATTTGTATGGCTTGGTCATTATTTAGTATTGTTAAGCTAACGCTTCTAATTAGATTAATATTGGCTCTAGGTTCACTAATTCTTTCACAGAATATCTAAAATTAAATTTTATCTAGAAATCATTCACTAAGCTTTGCTTGAATGCATATAATCGTAAAACGCACATTCTACAAGATGATAAATTTATGCTGGCAACCAGAATATCATTAGAGGAAAAAATGTTTCTGAGAAAGGTTGCTTATTTTTTTAGCGTAATAGGAAGCACCAATATTTATTTTTTATTTGGTGACCGAGTTTAAGGTCATTTCGTGGAAAACTTGGTTTATTACAATATAAGTCTGTATTTTCGGACTTTATTTTTAATATATTTTACCATTAAAGATAGGTGATGCATTTAAATTGGTACACCTGTAATTTATATCTAGAAAACAAAGCATTTTAGAAAAATGTGTTTCAGACAAAAGCTGTTACGATTCAAGAGGAGACTATTATTTAAATGAAGTCTTTCGCACTTTCGAATGTGTAAACAATTTAACTAAATTTATGCGTCTGAGTGTGTTTTTAGGCCGTATTCAAGAACGAAATAAGTAAAGTGAGGAGTGAGTGAGAATTTGTTGTCGCTGATATAATTGATTTGCTTGCTAAGAATCGTTTTCAAGAAAACAAGTCAAGTGAGGTAGAAGGTTCGAGTATTTGATGGGTCAGCAAGCAAATCACCACGCCTTCTACACCATATGACCTGTTAACTATTTAACACATTGCCAAAACACACTGGAGTTTATTGAACATGGAAATAAACATTCTTATTAATATTTTTTTTTTTCACCAAAGGTATATTAAAACTTCACACAATGGTCATATGTAATAAATAAAAGGCGTTTTGCTGCCTATCCTGAGTGACCATGTCTTTAAATTCATTCCTTAATGAGTTGATGCCTTTCCTCCTTTTTCTTATCAATTGACTAACGAAGTGACGTGAGCTTCTAGGAGGAAAGTCCTCTAATTTAACCATGGTTTGAAAGATGTTATAAGGAAAATAAACTTTGTTTTCAGAAGGAAAATTGAGCATTTTTGTCTTATTCATAAAGTCTCTTCTTAGAATGACCTCCCTACTTAAGTTGGGCTCCACCCAAAATTATGTTAAGTGATAGCCTGACAATCTCAACAAATATTTCAATTTGAATTTTATGTTCATTTTAATTTTTTATTTGCATAATCTCTGAGGTATCCTCAAGTTCTATGAGTTCTCCAAAATTAGATTAGGAACTGAACCTGTGCCCTGTAACGAGAGTTTGTCCCAATGCCCCACAAATCTTTTGGGCTTCTTGGCCCAACCATCGGGATATGCACATCGTAAATATATAGTGGGGTACATGTCCCAATAGTTCAACCAGATGTCCACAGACGCCATTTTCCCTCTACCCCTCTACCCTTTCCTTGTTGGACATGATTTTCACATCCTTGTTTAAAAAGTAATTGAAATTTCATTTTTATGTTTTAAAGAAGGTATCCCCCCCCCCCCCACTTCCCCTCACCAAGTTAAACTATCTATTTGGTTATGAGTTATTTTTGAGAACATGTCCTCACCTCCCCCAGGGAGACAGGTATCCTATCCCAAACCTAATAGTCAGCTTGGATGGTGAAACTTAAAGGATTAACCCAAAATTTGTGGAAATAGCCCACCCATTACCCAATGGGTGAGGGATTCTACACCCAATCCACTACCCAGCCTGTGCGATGGAGATTCGGAAATAGCCCAAAAATCTGTCAGCATAGCGAGAGGATATTATATTCATTGCGTCGTCTTACAGTTAATTTTGAGCTTAAGAGAAAATAACCATATATCTCTGTTTACCATATAATGTATATGCCTAAAGTGGTGAAAGTGCGTCAACTTCAATGGAAGTCTGGTCACT
Organism: Timema californicum; assembly: GCA_902141385.1. NCBI lineage: Eukaryota > Metazoa > Arthropoda > Insecta > Phasmatodea > Timematidae > Timema > Timema californicum. The sequence goes on along the minus strand of CABFOW010005366.1, from coordinate 40,492 downwards.
AATGAGCTCTCGCTACCAGTGGTGCACACACATGTCAAAACTGATTTGAATTACCACGTGTACATATTTATTTGCTCAAACAGAGCTTTCCACTTAATGACCTTCAAATAAAGAAGCACCCATCCTAAAGATAGAATGAGCTTTACAGTTATGCATGTCACTTAACGGTAATACGACCGAACATGCACAACACACAACAATTACTCGGGATTGGCGAAATGTCACGACAGGTTGATGACCTTTACCTCAATATTCTTATTTAGATTAAAAATTTACATTAATATTTAAATTTTGTTTGAAGGTAACTGTGTATTATTTTGGAAATATATAATGGGTTCTTACAACATTAAAAATGTATGCTTATTTAAAACATAATTATAACTATTACTGTATTATTATACCTATCTAAACACATTCACCTATAGCTGTTATATGGGGATATAAAAATAAACTTGTACACAGAAATTGAACAAGGGACCTTTGACTTAGTAAGCCGAGGGTCTGTAACTGAGATACTCAAATACATGTGGCATTGGTATTGATATAAAATATGACCATACACCCGGACGATAAGACACACTTGATAGAGTAACGGTATATTCATTATAATTTATTTGAGAAGCTAAACGAGGTCACTCACTAAACAATAGGCAACAATAACACTAATGTAGGCCATATCCGGTTGATATTTGGAATCAAAATCCTTGCTAATAGTATATTTGTTTATTCTACTTGACCTTCAATCTTCAAGACCCTTAAATGAGTTTCAACCTCACACTCACAGGAGGCCTGCTGGACATTAAATGGAGGCATACAATACGATGTATATATATATATATATTTATATATATATTTCAAAGCAATCAAACTAAGCGATACCGACCAAACTACAAAAACCTTTGGCTGTAAACAAAAGATATGAGTGACATTTCACCTAAAACATACATTTCTATTTCACCTAGGGTAAATTTTCGTACGTGAAATACCTGAGATTTCTAGAAACGTGTTTATAATACTTCACGTTTCTATTATACTTGATAAATTTGCAATTTGCCTAGTCAAGTGTGCGCTTGAATGTGAAATAATAAGTGACAACGTTTCTTGGGAAAAGTATGTTTAATTGTACTTAGTTGTGTGATTTTTGAAAAAAGCTCTCACGATTTAGGATATCTTCTAAATGTTTGACATGACAAACAACACTATTTACTAATTAAATTCATCTAAGAATTGTTTGAAATTTTTTAATATTCAACGATTGGATAAGTTTTGTTAATGATAGTTTTTTAAATTTTGTCTGTGTGATATAATTTAAGGGGCAGGTTACTTATTAAAATGGTATTTACGATTTAGTTTAAATAGGATATTTGGGAATTTTTTACATTGAAGTTAGCTTGAAAATGCTTTCAACAATAATGTGTTATATTATTTTGGGAAAACTTACTTTTAAAATAACAATTTACTCGTTGTGGTGTTTCGTTATTGCGATGTAAGTTTTATTATACTCTACAATATTTTACAAATAACTGTTTTATTTTTTCAAAATGGAAAACTATCTGGATGATATAATATTAAGGCGAAATCTACTTATGAAAATGGTTTCTACGCTTTGGCTAAAATTGGGTATTTGAGAGCTTTTTAAATTGAGGGTAGGATGCTAATGTCTGTTTGCAAGTTAAAAAATTGTTTCAATAATAGAGTGTGATAATAATTTGAGAAAATTTACTTTTAAAATGAACGTTTAATCGTGATTTTTAGTTATTGCAGTGTAAGTTTTATTACATGATACAGGATGGGGCAGAAATTGTTGACACCTTTAATAACACTATATCTTTAATATTTTAGCTAATAATTGCTTCAAATTAAACTTTAAATAACAAGATTGAAAATTTTATACATGGCCTTGAATTATTAATTTTTTTAAACATTGTCCTTAACTTTCTACCACTGGCTTTGTCCAAAATGCCCAAGATATTCAGTTTGGACAAATCCTTGAACACGAGAAGTTTGCCCCATTTTTTAAATAAGAAAGACAAAATGGGTTATAGGGATCCCTTGCCACCAAAGGATGACTACGCCAAAGGAGCCCTTAATCCCCACTAACGCATTATTTGGTGGGTATATAGACTGTATCAAGTTTTTCCACGAAGAAGACATTTCACGTGAATTGATAATCATGTACATAAAGGTTTGATAATTGTATAGTTTTGTGTGCAAGTTTAAAAAAGACCCTATCGGCCACACCAAGATTCACTTAGAACCAAATTGAATGCCCATAGATCAAGTATAAAGTATAGCCAAAGCTACCGTGATGCCTCTAAGAGATTTATTAATGTCCATATTGCCGAAATGGATGCATGCCAAATTCACGTTTATTAAGTGTCATTAATGCAGGGCAGAGAAGACTAAGGTGAATGTCGGAAAGATGATAAGAACGGTCGTTTTCTGATAGGCGTCATAGCTACTGACGAGATTCAAAACTCGGTGATAAAGGCTACACCGAATCCACAGGTATCGTTCGGATTAATGCATCACCGTGGACAGTGTCAGAAACGTCAATGATGAGGTCATTTTACTAAATTATAGAGATAAGCATGATGCGTTGTGCCTTAACCCTAACATGAGTGTGGTGGTGGCATGCTACAAGGCCTGCCTAATTTCAATTATCTACCTTCCTCAATAGTTTTATTCTATATCCCGACTCCACAAGACCCCCTAATTCCCAGTGCTTCATTTTGAAATCTCTCATTTTTATACATCAGATTTCTAGATTGTATAGAACGGTTTGAATAATTAATTTGGCATGAAGGAAGGACGAACACGGTCTTTCCTTTATATATGAGATATGCATGTCTGTATATATATATATATATATATATGCTGAAAATATAGTTCCTTACAACCGCTCTTATATATATATATATATTTTATTAATATATTTCCAAAGCTGGAGATTATGCATTTAGTGTAATTGAATTATATTTAATTTATATTGCACTTTTCGATGATTTGTAAAGACAGGTCCACTTTATAAAATGTTCTTTTACTAATTATAGGCTCCTCACTACCCGGAGTCCATCTTTTAAATTTTCCAATTCTCTATTTTTCTGGTTTTATAAGGATATCTTCCAGCCAAACAAACTTCCAAGCTTCTAGACCCAGGGGTTGATGAGTGTGTCAGTAGTCTCACAACTCTCTGCCTCTACCCCTCAATTCTAGACAGGAACATTAATTTTAAATGTCAAGGCTCTATGTTGTTAAAAAAATGTATCAGTGAATTTAAGCAGAACTTTCACGCAAAATTTCAAGTTTTTAAGAAACAAGGGAGATACGGTGATTAAGGAGTCACTGAGTGGGTTTGGCCTTTTACTATACAGTACAGATCTACAAAGCGGAAGCTTATGCAGGTAGTGTAGTTTATTTATATTTATTTTAAATTATCAAGTTATCAGGCGCAAAAGAGTCATAGTAAGAGAATGTGAAAAAGTTGGAAAACATGAAGAAATAGATCTCGTAAAGGCAAAAACTATGAACAAAATTGGTTCCAGACTAATCCACCATGTGTTAAGAGTGCATTTAAAATATTTAAATCGCATGATAAAATAACATAAATACTTACAATTTGGTGTTTTAAAGTATCATTTTTATATGCTATAGTAAATATTTTATATTTTATTAAATGATCAGGTGATCATTTTAAAATCCTTACAAGATAATCTATAGCAGTGGTTCCGAACCTTTGTCTGCTAACGACCCCCCTTGGTAGATCATCAAATTTCCAAGCTCCCCTCCTCCACTATTTTTTTTGAATGGTTATTAAAAAAATTCTAAATTTTTTTTGTTCTTTTCAGTTCTTTATTTTATAGAAAATTCAATGTATCACTAGTAGCATAATGGTAGCAAAAAATAATACTGGGATGATTGATACGGTTTTTGTTTTATTCAGGTTTTGAATATTGGTTTAAATAATTGACAGAGCACCCTTCAAATCTCTTTACACTACAAGTCGACAACACTGTTTAGTTTTTATGAAGAGTCACAGTTGAAAACTCAGTGGTATTGCACGTGGCTGCTATGGTAGCTTACTTATTACGAGTGTAGAGAGGAGAAATTGGTGGTCTAATCTGTGGCTTGCGGTCGTTAAAATAAACACGTGCATGCTGGTCACCTAATTGATTAATTAAAACTGGTAGACAGTGTTGCCAACAGAGCAAGAAAAATAATCACACTTACTCTGGAAAAGGGATTGAAATAAGAGATTTCAATTTTTAGATGATTTTTAAACTTATTTACTAAGTATTCCACGCCCCCCTTGGAAGTGCCTCACGCCGCGCCCCCCAGGTTGGGAGCCACTGATTTATAGCAAATTACTATTTCAAGTGGAAAAAAAAATCTTATATTTACTAAAAGTATACTTTTAAATAATTAAGAATCTAATTCCTTCAATCAATATGTTTATTAAATAAAATAAAAAATAATGAAAACAAAATACTTTTTGAAATTAAAACACAGTCCGTACGAATCATTTATTTAGAGCCAAATATTGAATTTCTCTAAACAGATATGATACCCCAATACCCTTAAATGTTTTTTAAGTTTATCACTAAAATATAAACAAATAAACGTGCAAACACGTGTCTTTATATAAGTGAGAGATTTAACAGCTAATTTGAATTTGTTATAAGTGAACAAAATGTAAAAATGTTTTCTTATATGTACAGGGTGTATTTTAATTTGTGTCAAATATTTTGGGGCGTGTTCGCATCAACCAAACGAAAAAAAAATCGCATAAAGATAGGTCCATATACGCTTAGTTTTATATTTATTAAATATTTTTCTTTAGATAGTTAATCAACCCAAATTGCTTTAATGAATGAGTTGCATAAATAAGTAATGTAATCCGTGTTCTTTAGAGTTAGAAATAGTGTACGTATGTTTTGTTTTGCTGATGGTCTTTTTTAGTGTTGTTCCCAGAGGTTAGTTGGTTGAATTTTTATAATAATTTATTATAGTCACTTTTCATACACCAAACCACACAAGAATGGCAATTCTTCTCTCGTAAAATAAGCCTGAATCCCCTTAGAGCTCAGAGATTGTCTCAGCATGTGATCTACTAAACGTTGTAGAGATAAAATAGAGCTCACTCACTTATCTGGCCTGGAGGATTACAAAGCTTCACACTGTAATCCTCCAGGCCAGATAAGTGAGTGGGCTCTATTTTATCTTTACAACGTTTAGTAGATCATATGCTGAGACAATATCTAAGCTCTAAGGGGATGCAGGCCATTCTTGTGTGCTTTGGTGTATGACAAGTGGCTCCAATAAATGTTTATATAAAAATTGCCAACGCTGAGTGGTTGACTTTCTCAGAATTGAAATGACTTTTTCTTTCCTATTCAGTCATTTTTAATGGAAGAATGATGTTAGGGTGTTTACTATTATTATATGGATTTGCCTTAAATATACGAATGCTATTGATTTGTTTCAATTTTACTAAACAGGTTTTTATATACTAGGTAGTCCATTTAGATTATTTATATAAACAATATTGTTAACATAATGTGTGTTTTTAAATATTTATATGGCTGTTAATTTTAATTAAAAATTGTTATGAGTTAATATAATTGTTTTTCCCAATAAAGGCGTAAAGTTATCAAAAATTTGTTTCCTTTGTTGATAACGTTGTCATCAGGATATAATGAGTTATTAAAATCTTACTCATAGATTTTTACCGGGCCTACAGTGAAAAATATTCCCAAAGAATTGTGTTAAGCTAGTATTACCAAATATATTACTTTCTTTGAAAAAATCTTGCTTATATGACCTAAGTTTTAATAGAATACTGAAATGACCTAGTTTTCCCCACATAAAAAAACTTACACGAAAATATAATAAAACATTATTTGAAACGTTCTTATTTGAAAAATACTAAAATATTAAATCCTAAAGGCCCAATCTCAATAGGCCTAATTATTAAAACCGATTAGCTTAATTTAATAGAATTTTACATCTGAATTGAAAGTTAAATTATTTAGACACGAAAAAAATTCTTTTTTTCAAAATACAGTCCAACAATTATTTTTTGACCACCCTAATAAAATGAAAAAGTTGGATGGAAATGGTAGCAAAATCTCTTTTGTGATTTTAATAAATATCTAAATTTGTTTAAACTTCTTTTAAACAATATTATTAAATTAGAGATACCCGCCTCGGTGGCGTAGTTGGCTAACGCGCTTGTCGTGTTGAGCTCGACTGCTGAGGACGGGGAGATCAGGTTCGAATCTCGGTTGGGTGAACTGGGGGTGGTTTTTCCTAAATTGTTTTCCACTCTCCCTCCATGCAAATGTGGGTTCACTTCCTCTAATTCAACCTTCCCTATTCCTAATCCATTAGAGTAATTAGTACTTAAAGCATATAACCCGAACGGATAGTAAGACGCGATGCTAAATATTGTTATTATTATTATTATTAAATTAGAATTATTTGATTATGCTGCATGTAGTTTAAAGGCTTATTAAGTTTCCTTCTACATTATTAGCCTCGACAGGGTTGATAGTAGGTTATGATAATAGCAAACAAGAAAATCTGAAAAAGCTGAGGGAATTTAGAGGGGAAAGGAAAAAGTCTAGAAGTCAAAGAAATAATACAAATTCGTTAAAACTTTAGAATGGTTTTGCAATAATCTCTAAAATACGAAGTATAAAGCATAACCAAAGGTAGAAATTTATTTGATCTCAAATTGATGTGATTTTTTTTATCATCTTTGTGCCTAAAATTAATTATAAAAAAGATAAATTTATGATATTATTAAAGATTTTCTAATAACATCCTGAGAAAGTATATATTCTTTGGACTGAAAAATTGAGGAAAATTGGGAATTTCATAATTGTAAAGGGAAACGACCATGTTTGAATGTGTTTAAATAATATATGGTTTTATAAGAAATAAACCGTGCTTAAAAGTCTTACTAAGCGTTCGGGCTCTGCACTTATGTACTAGTTACTCCAATTGTTTTAGAAATTAGTAAGGTTATATTTAGAGAAAATGTACCTGAATTTTCGTGGAGAGAAAATAAACAATAAAACTGTTTTGGAAAAACCAGCCTCAGTGTACCCAACCAAGATTCGAACCACGATATCTACGTCATTAGTAGTCTAGTCTACTGCGAGCATAGTGTCTTGTACTATGCAGCCACCAAAGCGGGTACCCTAGTATCTTACAGTTATCAAAGTTACTAATACTACATAAATATATTTATTCACAAGGTCATATTATGATCATCTGATCTTTGATAGATAGTATGAGTGGTGGTGGAATTGGGATTAGGAGGTTTTAGGATGGGTATTGCCCCAATAGGGAAAATATTGTTCCACACCCTCTATAGTAAATTTTCCCCATTTAGATTTATTTCACTACCTCTGATGTTAAAGGATATAGAGATGAGAGATAACCTTGCATCAAAATACATTTTAAAAACATACTGCAACTTTATAAAGTTTGGTTAAAATAATTATATTTATTTCAAAACTATAAAAAGGTGTTGAAGGCAAATGATATGACAGTATTCCAAGCGCTTTAGTTTGACAACCAACCAATATGTTGTCGATTGATTCAGGATCAATCCAAATGTCATAAGAAGAAATCTTGAAAGTCTATGCAAACGGTCGAAAATAGTGTTTTTCTTGAAAAATCTTAAATGCTCACTCTAGCCGTATATTATTTATTTTCCTTCGGCTAAATATAGGAAGTATTTTGAGAACTGTTGTCATTCGAATGCGCTTTATAGTGTCGGCCATAAATAACTTAAAGAATAATTAAAATTTTATAAATCTTCTAGGTAAGGACAACTTCAAATAAGTTATAAAAAAAAATTAATTCTTCAATTTTTTTAATGAGCACCAAGTAAGGGCATCTTAATTTCCAAAAAAATCTGTGGGAGACGCTCCGAGCCACCCTTACATATAAAACCTTTTTTTAAAACTGTCCCCTTTCATAAATATGGTTATACCAGATATAATGTAAACCAAAGTAAAATTTTCATTGTTAACCAAAAAAATTATATCTTACTATCCTTTCTTCATAACATGTTATTACTAAGATCGGTGACAAAAAAGGCATAAAATGAATAACCATATAAAATAACCCAACTTCAAATAACTTCAAGTGTCATCTAGAGTTTAAAATTGTACACAGGAAGGATCACCAGACCCCTCTTAGTTCTGTTCACCCCTTCCCCCCACTTCCAAAGAGCTTCTGGAGCCTCTGCATATATATTTAACTGGAAGTTTTAAATTATTATTAAAAGTACCTGTTCTATCAATATATATTTTGACCTCGATGGTCTTGGGGTGCTCGTCTCATAACCCGATGTTCGTGGGCTCAAACCCAGACGGGGTCGATGCATTTTTCTTGGGCGATAAAATTACGTAGCACAACTTTCTTTCCAGGGGAATTAAAGTCGTCTGTCCCATGTCTAATGTAGCATATAAAAGAACCCTGGAAGGTGTGTGAAACTACCTTTTTTGGCAAAGTTGGTAGGCCCTTTGGTGCTCACTCATATAAATTCACTGCAGAAGGCAACGGGGTACCTACCACCACACTCTCTGAACTCCCCTAGTACATGGAATTTATACCAGATGGTGTAGGCAGCACTAACCAGCTTAAGGGCTGAGTGCATACCCAACGATGGATGGATAATAATCACATCATACCAGCCTTCGGGTTGTTGACATAAGAAGAAGAGAATATATATATTTATATTAAACGGGTGATTTTGAATTAATAATTCTAGTTTCCTGCGAACCCTCGGAGGGAAGAAGATTAAGATTATTATGATCGTAAAAAAAATTAGTCCCAGATTTTTATGTTTGTTGAGGTTTCATGACCCAGTTAGGAACCAGGAAGAGTGTTTTTGCGGTGCCGTCTGCCTGTCTATTTGTCTGTCTGTATCCGGGCCTAGAGCCTAAACTATTTAACTTATCGGGGTAAGAATTAGTATCTAGATTTTTCATAAGGTTCCCCAGAGGGATTTTCATAATTAATTATTTAACCGCAAAACTAAGGGCTAAAGGATGAATAGAAAAAAGAAATTTTCCCAAAATCAACTATAACAATTTTAAATAAAATTCCTAACTAGACATTTTTTAACATAACAAACAGAATAACGCATCTCATCTCGCGGAAAAATGACTTAGAGGGTATTTTACATTAGCGGATATCTCCAATTTTGATCATTTCTTCACTACGCCTTGAGATACCAAATTTATAAGCTGTAGGAATATTAAAAATAGAAAAAACCTTTTATTTGAAATATATTTCTATCAAACCACTTTTTTTTTAATGGAGGTCAGGGAAATGGGGAGTTTCAAATGTACACAAAAAAAATGTTTCTGAAATAGTGGATATTATTTTATACATGCTCTTGGGTGGAATGCGTTTTTTTATTACATTATATTTCTATAAGAATGTATATTATTTTGTTTCGCATATATTACTAGATATAAGAAAATTTAGTTAGAAGCGAGAAAGTATGAACGGTGCATCGTACAATTTATATTTTCTTAGGTTTGTCAACTGTCAGCTAGAGTTTTTGTTATTTTTGCATTTTTTATAGATATATATATTCGTAATGCGAGAAATTATAAACCAAAGAGTCAAATACAATTTGCTGCTTAAAATGCACTAACATGATAATCTATTTAAAAAGTTTCTTAATTGAATTTTTTTCTACTAACTCACACATTAAATCAGCACATGACTTACAAACTAGCTTCACCGAAGTTGTGACACCTTATACTAAATGCATAGTGATAACATCTAGAAATCAGATTATATTTAAATAGTAAGCAGCTTCACTAGCACAAATTTGAATCGAACACGGATCCATGAGCCTCAGGGTATACAAAGCCGCCAGAATAGGCACCTTTTGCTATTCCCTTGTGAATATTTAAGGTGTTAGAAGAACAAGTCTTGATAGACCTGAGAATACTAAAGTTTTTATATCTTTACATATAAACTCTTCTAGTTCGAATACCGTCTCAAACATAAAGTTAAACGGATAGGGTGGAAGTAGATCGATTTAGAATCTGAACAACAGGTTACAGCCACTAATATAGCTCAAGATCCACATTAGTGAACACGAGGTCTTAACGTTTAGATCTTCTAGTCTGGTATTCAGGTAATGGTGAGGTCAGGATTCGAATAAATCCCGGCTGGGCAGGGTGAAGGTATTTTTTCCTAATTGGTTTCCACTCTCATCCCACACGGATTCGGGTACAATTACCCTAGTTTATATCTTCTCATTCCTACCCCACAAGTATGATTAAACTGCGTAATAGCCTAGTCGCAGGATATTTAAAAAACTCAAATGCGCTGAGTGTATCAAACTGATAATTTGGGATTTAAAAAAAAAATACAAATTACAATATTTTATGGATAATCATATTTTAATTAAAAGTGTTTATTTTTTAATATATTTCAGTAATAAGAAGCAATAATATTTGTTTACAATGGCACATTGACTCATATACAGGATACACATGGAGTTGTATTGGTGTAGAATGAACACCTACTTCCAAGGCAAAATCTTACCCTGGATGCCCTTCCTATGTGATTGTAGCGAATTTGGTCCATATCTACTGAGAAATTTGCTATTTTATAGCCAGACAAACAAAGTGTTTTTAATTTATGTAACCAATAGAAACTCTTAGTGTTTATCGGGGTGAATAAAACTTTTTAATGCTTCTTCAATGGAAAATGGTAGGTGGATGTTACACGTGATTTGATGGCTTATCTTGTATTCTGGATTAGCTATTTCTCTATATTATTAGCCTTATGTTGGGTGTTCCAGAGTTGGCATTGAAAATAATGAGCGCGTCTTACACTGGATGAGGAAGGTATGTTTTATGGAAGATATAACTACATTTACGTGAAGGGAGAATGAAAAAGCATTTAAGAAAAACTACCCCCATTACAGCCTGATGGAATTTGAACCCCAGTCGACCATCATCAACAAGCAAAACTAGACGCACATACCATTTATTCCGTTTGACAAAAATTGCAGTTAAAATTTAAAAAATAAGCACAAATATACATCGTGAGCAATATTAGTTATTTAAAAAGCTTGTTCTACTTTTATCTTGTTTTATTTTAAATATTCCCTTTTCTGAACCTTACAGAGGGCCTGGATAATTTGTAAGAATCAGACTCCCCCCGCACCCTCAGCCACGCTAACCCCCAACAAAAAAAAAGTCATATTTGGACAATGAAATCGGCTAATAGCTATAGGCCTACATAATTGGGAAAACAAGCAGACCTAGATAATTACCTCTTTATAGTAAATTTGACTTAACAACTCGAAATTTCCTTCCCAAATTATTCCAAAATGATATGTGAATATAAACAAGAACACCTGGTGATATTTTTTAAATTTAACTTGACTAATCTGGAAATAAATAAATTGTGGATTTTAGTTGAAATATTACATTTTAGTAAATAAAGTCACAAATTATCCAAGAAAACATCATACCATAGTTTATATAAAAAAACTTATACAGTTTTTTAGCTGCTATATCTAAAAGCATTTTATTTATTCTTATTAAAATCCCTTGAATTTTAAGGATATAAGAGTGTTTGACTTATTATAATGCATTTTCTAGTACTATTTTAATGTTCTCAGCCGCAGCAGGTGTTACTGGATAAAAAAGGACTTCGCTCAGAGAATAAAAAGAGTAAATAAATGTGTGTATTTAAGAATAATGTTTGCATACCACTTTAAAAAATCTTACTGAGCTTTCGTACCTGGGTTTTATTTACATTATATTTTAAGAAATGAGGCTGTACGACCTACATCAAGCCTTTCAAATGTGTTAATAGTTTCAACAAATACGTCCTGCAAAATGTCCGTCATTTTTGTATCCGTGTGGAGTGGTTATTGTCAAGGTAAAAGGATTGGCCTTTGTTTTGACGTCTGGTGTCACACCAAGGTTAGCAAATTAGAATGAGTGTGTTTGAGATATAAAAAAAAGAAGATATTCACGGGAAGAAGCAATGTCACCTCTTTGATGACATCAGTTTCAGATCTCGTGGTGCTTGAAGGGGCTTACTCAGCTTTTGTTCATTTCTGCTGCACCATAAGTGTATTTTTTGAAAGTTCTTATAAAAATAAGACTTGATTTTCTATGTTTATTGTACGATACCTGTGTAAAAACTATCTGGAGCCACACTAAAGCCCTCATTAATCATTTTATGAGTTTGAGTCATGGAATATTTATCAGGTGGATAATTTTTAATTACATCATATCAGTTGAGTGTGTCATGGTTAAATTAATTACTAGTTTAAATAAAAGAATGACATTGTTTTTATTGCACTTTGATAACTAAATTGTATCTAAGTCGTATAATGTATTTTATTGATAAGATATTGGGATCATTTTATAATATAGTCACTTTTAAATTTTTTTATAAAAGATAGATAAGAGCAGTCACAACTGAAGAGTGTAGAAACTTTTATTTGAATAGGCCCTATCCACAGAAATATGTTGACATTATATTGTAGAAAAATAATATTATTTATTTTGTGCTCATCATAAAACCATTTAAATTATGTAAATAAACTAGTTAAATCGATAATGTACCATTATTGTCAATATCATTTTAAATATGATTACCATTAAAAATCTGTGTTTAACATGGAAGACTTTCTTCACCAAACAAAAATCAAATAGAATAGTAATTTTTTAAACCATGTATGAAATATTTCAATAGTTCGGACCAAGTGGTAAAGAATGAAATTACGACTCACCGTTATAGAAGCCGGAGAAAAGAAGTAGTACTAAATAAAACCACATTGCAATGGTTGTACTTCAATATATATCCACTCGACTCTGTCACTTATCAAAAACTGTAGCGAATCCACACTTGTTGCGTCCAAATGCAAGTCACTCCCACCAATGCGTGATTCCCATTCAACCAGGGAGCAGCTACTAGCCAAGCAGTTTGTCAAGAAAGATTGTCTTGTGTGGATGTTAAGCCATCATCCAAAGTTGACGCGTAAGATAAGGTTACTTCGGTTGTCTGCATGGAGCGGGTTCAGGTCACTTCAAAAGAGATGGAGGACTAAGCAAATGGAAGAACGCTGAACGCACACGCGTGTTTGACGCGCGCGTGAGAGTCGCCAAGTTAGCATGTATTCACTTCGCTTGGTTCCTTTAGTTGGTTGGTTTACATCTCTACACAGTCTTTCACACAGACTCTTAGATGGTTTATTTTCTCATCGTTGCTTTTTTTATGTAAGGGGTTTATAAGAAAAGAGAAGGCGCAGCGCAAAGTGTACGGTAAAAGAGAAACGAATGTGAGAGGAAGCGAAAGAGAGGCGAAGATTCTCGTTGGCTGATTGTCAAAGAACGGTTCTGAGACAGCTAGACTGCTATTTTCAGTGTTGAAGGCACTTCAACCAGGAGATGAGACAAGGAAGAAAAAAGGTCGAGAGGGTGCATTAGTCATCGTGGACCAAATTTCCTAGAACTTTACATAATAGTATTTAAAAATTTAAACAGAGACCAATAAAACAAATTACTATAGAAATCAATCGAGCTAAACCCAAATCGGTGGACATGTAGAGTTGTTATTCTTTCTTTTTTAACGCTACCTCTCAAGCGGAATTAATATGCATATAGCCTGGACTAGTAGTAAGACGCAGTAGAAAAATATATCTAATAAAATCTATTATTGGACCAAAATAATTGAAAATGATTAAATTATTCTTTATGTAGGAATACACTTTTTAAAAGCAATAGAAGCATTACAATTTTGAGTAAATAATAAATGTATTTAATTGCAACTCTATTTACAAAATATCAACTCCAGTATTTAATTGCGCTTCAAATGTTGACAAGCCATCTATGAGAGAATAGTTACTAACCCAAGTGGGTCGAAATTGAGTCTCGGTATTGCTGCGTTCAACAACTGTTTTTTTTTAAAATTAATTAGACTAAGCGTACGGATTAAAAGGATAAGTTATAAAAGTGCTACAGGGTTTTCTTTCAGCCATGAGGGTAAACTAACTAGCAATATATCGAGATGTTATAGAAACTTGGCTTAAGACAAATTAATATGTATAAAAAGTCCAATATGTCAAAAATTAGTATCTTAAGAATACAATCAAATTTCAATGAAATTTGATATGTGGACATTAATCCCAGATTTTATACTAGTCGAGACTAAGATTTCCTAAATTGTGTAAATATAAATAATTTAAACTCAACAAAACTTAATATACAAAGTAGTACTCCCTGATTTCAATAATATAAATTTGTTCATGCGATTAAACGGCTAAGGAGCATCCAGAATCACGAATTTTTTTCAAACACAAACGTTTGCGCTCAAAAGATAGCACAAACATAAAGCTGATCTTGCCAAAATGGAGTATTAATTTAAATTAGTTGAAAAATGATACCTGGACATGAGAATCGAATCCTTAACTTTTGGACTAGTGCGAAACCTATGTGTTGATATTTGATCAAAAATTGAGTATTTTATCAAATATATTTGAAAATATATTTTAAAAATGCGTTCAAATTTTGACTTTCTCACTATCTTACAAGCAGAGAAAGTATTGTGATCGCCAAAAAAATCGAACTCTAGATTTTGATGAATCTTGACGGGTCGTGAACCCCGAATCCGAAAAAGTTGTTTTTGAATTTCCGTCTATCTGTTTGTCTGTGCCCCCAACTAGAGCCTAAACTATTTTACCGATTGAGCTAAAACTTGGTATCTAGTGTTATCATAGGTTTGCCCCAAGGGGCGGGGGGGGGGGGGG